>OMLB01019201.1:0-11343 GCA_900302555.1 Myripristis jacobus
ATGTTTTCGCTCTTCCACCCTCACCTCCTTTCCCTCCATCCCCATCTCTCATCTCAGCCCCCCTATGCTGCAACTCTCTCCTTTCCTATCATCCTCTGCTTCTTCTATAATGAAGCAAACTCTGCTGAATAATCAAGCTTTACAGTGGCAGAAGAAGTGGAATGGAGAAACGGAGGAAAAGAGGAGTGCCAGGTGAAGGGCGTGGGGCAGAGAATAAAGATTAAATCAACATCAAAGTACGTGCAAGATGTTTTAGCGGATGCCCTTATCTGCTGTGATGTCAGGAAGAACATTCACTGTCTTCCTCAAGGAGACTTCCCACAGGACAGGACAGGACAGGACAGAGCTGCAGAGAGACAGACTGGCTTGTGCCAGGTTCACTCTCAATTCAAATCAAAGACTTTTCCATGACTTTTCTGTAACCACAAACCAAATTTCCATGACTGTATTTTTCTGTGTAATGCGTAAAACAACCTTCACAACTAGAAGGTGAAAAGGCATGACAAATAATATATGTCTCTGCCGCGTCTCTTGACTCTGACTGGCTGGTTTCTTGGAAGGATGCGAGGGATGCAAAGGAGCTGATTTCAAGGAAAGAAAAATATCTTAATTGCTCTCCCCTCTCAGGCTCTAACTCAGCTTTTAAAGATTACTATTATTGTTGACAATCTCGATTTGTAAACAACAAGCTGGCAGAGAGTAAACATGATTCTCCTGATGACATCCATAGGAGACAAAACTCACAGCTGTTCCAGTGACGGCAAATGGAAGACCAAGTTTCAGGAGGTGCAAATAACAGCAGTGTAGTGGACTTGGGTTTGATAAGACTCTGATAAAAGGGGGATGATTCTGGGATGCTAGAACACTGTTGAGCCTTCTTGCAGACAATGCCACATCTGTTCCACACTGGAAGCGAGCAAGCAATAACCCGACAATATCGCCTTGGAAAGTGTCCTGAAAGGATTTGAGGGCATCATGCCACAAAAACAGCAATGGTCATCTTGCAGAGTGCAAGTTCACTTATTTTGCACTCTTCTCTTCTCTTTTACCTGGCAAGAATGAATGAGCACCTATCTTTGGTTGATGTCAAAAATTGCGTGGATTTAAAATCTTTGCAATTTCCACCTATGGGTGCCATTTTGTTCAGGTCCTTGTAACTTGTGCTGGAAATGTCACCAAGAGGTGGAAGCTTCTCTGCTGTCCAGACCAGCCTCATTACATCAATGTCTGCCCTCCTTGGCATGAACAACATGGAGGCTCAATGCAGTTTCCAGCTCACAGCAGAGCTTTAAACACCACGTACATCCGTGACATGTCAGAGAAAGCGAGGTGAAGTGATTTTTTTTTTTTAACCCAAAACGCCACCACTTGTTTCATCTGCTGATGCTTGCTGCAAGTTTGGACAGATTCATTGAAACTAGCTGCCATTTATATTTTGTGACACCCCTGCATTCGCTTTCTCACATCATGTTCACTTAGGAAAAGGTGTTTTCAATGGCACTGATTTGTGTGGTAGTCCAGCATTCCATAAACGGCTGAACTACACATTACATCAAGGCTCAACTTGGATTACAGCACAAGAGACAGTAACTTCTCCTGTATACTGATAATGTGAAAGAGACCAAAACTAACACATTACCTATGTTTCCTTCCAACAGTTTCAAACGTCTCTAAAGTTGGCAAATTTCATGCGAACAGGTTGACTGAGATGAATGAATTTTTTCAATACATAACATTTCTGGGATGAAATAATGCTCAACTGGAAGAAATGAGGTGAGTGAGGGCTGTTCATGCCCAAATATATTCATTTCATCAAGCTGTTAACAGCTTATGTTTGGAAAATTTAGCTGACGGTCTTATGCAAGTGACTTCCAGTGCGTTACAGCAGAATTAGCTTAAATTCCTGTATCAGTAAGATTGCAAGCTGAAGAAAAAAGAGGCCTGACCACAAAGAGCGCTCTTCCTCAGGGGTATATGCTGGGCACTGCTAGCAAAGACCAAATAAAAAGATAATAACTGATAACGAGTCTCACAGTGGATGTGGTCGCTGCATGGCGTGCGTATCTGCTCCCATTACAGAGGGAGTACTGCTTAGCCAGGCATGAAAGCTGGAGTGGGGCGGATGGACAAACAATGGTAAGGAAAAAGGGAGGAAAACAAGGAGACAGAGAGAAAAAGAAAGGAAGAATGAGAGAGGGAGCGCGACAGAGAGAGAGAGAGAGAGAGAGAGACAGAGACAGAGAGGGAGAGCTATGCATGGCTGGAGCCCAATTCCACCAGCTCCATAACCATGACCCAGCTGCCTGCTGGCTCTAATGGGAGCACAGAGACGATGAGATGGGAGGAGAGAATAGATATGAGAGGAAGAAAAAAAGAGGAAGAGGAAAGGATAATAGACAGTGGTGAGCTAAAAAGAGGGGAGGAGGGGACAGAGGAGAGGCTCCCAGAGCAAGATGGAAGGATGGAGTGACAGATGAAGAAGGGAGAGGAGGGAGGGAAAAGAAAGAGGAGGACGACGATGGGAATGAAATAGAGGATTTGTGGCTACTTTCATTGTAGCTGGAGGGCAGATTAGGGGAGTTTGGGGAGGTGGTGGTGGTAGAGTATACCTCATTAGCATGGGTACCTGAAAAGGAGTCTCATTTCCCTGTCATTACCCTTCTCCCTCTTTCTCCATCCCTCCCCTCCTCCTCGTGTTCAGTAGGGATGTTACGAAATCACAATAATTACAAAATCGCAATAAATATTGAATCAGCACCCAAGTATTGTGAACTGTGTCGTATTGAGTCCCTACTGATTCCCATACCTTCTGTTTCGGTAATAAAAAATGAGTGCGCATCTCTCTCAGTCTTTTGCCATGACCCCCCCCCACACACACACACCCCTCTTCTGTCCCACTCTCTGGTTATTCTTCCATCATTCACTTTGCCTCCTTAATCTGACCCCCATTTCTCATTCTCCCTCTCGCTTCTCTCTCCTCTTCAGCAGAAACAACCGAGGTGCTTCATTGAGTACCTGTCAGCTGCAAACAGCACTAGCACACACACACACGCACACACACACACACACACACACACACAAAAGCACACAGAGGTGAGTAGTTACCTCCTGTCCAGAGAGGTAGTAGGCGGCCAGCAGTCCTCCTATAAAACGAATGTTGACCTCGAAGACGGACACCTCGGCATTCTGGGAACAGAGCAAAGCAGAGAGGGATCTATCAGAAAAGGAAAACACACACACACACGCACACACACACACACTCTCTCAATTTATTTCTCTTGTTATTTATGCATTCTGTTGGATCTGTACCACTCTCCTCCATGTTAAGTTCTGATCTCATTTGTGTCACTGTCAGTCTTCGTGATTTTTTCTTTTTTTCTTATGGAATGAGGTGTTTTTATAAGTCCCTCAGGGATGTCTGACTCACCTGCACCACTTCTTTTTTTTCCCCATTTCATCTTTTTCCCAGTTTCTGTATCGAATATGCAAGTTAACTGGCTTCAAAAGCTAAAATAGTGAGGCTGAGAGAGCACACACCTCCACCTCCTACACCTTCTTCAAAACATAGGCTCTACCGCAGGCAAATCACAAGTAAATCACAGCCCTTTGCGGTGCATCATTTAGTCTTCAGACAGCTCACTTCTCCTCCTACACAAGTCTCTGGTGCAGCCCCAGCACCCCTCCCAGTCCCTGGAGTTACAGTGGCCTGACACAAACAATAACATCACACGTTCACAATGCACAAGAATAAGCTAGCTAATTCCAACAGAGAGTCAATGGAAATGTCAAGGGTAGACAATATACTGTAGTACTGCATTGGTTTTAGGGCTGCAACAAACCATTATTTTCACTGTCAATTAGTCGGTGGATTATTAATCTTTTTGATGATGAAATGTTAAAAACAATGATAAATGCCTATTACAAGTTCCCTTACAACAATGTAGCATCTTCAAATTGCTTCCTGTGTCTGAACAGAAGCCAACAAAACCCAAAGTTTTCCATTTAAAACAGCATAAAAGGAGAGAAACAAATAATTCTTAGCATTTGTGAAGCCGTAACTAATAAATGTTTGGCATTTTTACCCGATAAATGACTAAAATTATCAATCTATTACCAAAATTACAATCTATAAATCTTCTGTCAATTGGCTAATTGACAAATCACCTCAGCCCTTCCTGATTTTTGCTTATTTTGGCATGAGAAAAGGCTTTTTAGCCTTCTGTTGCTGAAAAAGAAATTATAATTTTGATAATAGATTAATCATTTTAGTCATCTATCCAGGAAAAATACCAAACATTTGCTGGTTAAAACTTGCCAAATACTAACACTTACCGGGTTTTCTCATTTTCATAACATTAAAAAATATGACTTCTGCACACCTATGTTGTTCTTTGAGGACATCATTTTGGGCTCTTGGAACTTGGGTTTTTGTCATATTAGTTTTAATGTTTTATAGGCGAAATTATTAATCGGAGAAAAAAAAAGTTGCAGATTAATTAACAAAGAAAATATTCATTAGCTGCAGCCCTAGAGCCTTGAAATAACAAGGAGAAGTGAGTTTCTGTTCTCAAACAGAGAATGGGCCAGAAGGTGAGTCTGGAAACAATTTTTTGCTGATATCTGATGTACTGATATTTTCCAACTCTCTTGGTTGACCGCTGATACTGATATATGCAGATCTAATTGCATCCACATCAAGATGCAGACATAAAATGCCATGCTTTTCAAAATGTACACATTCACTGGGCAAAACAAAAAATACTTCAATTAAGGTTATGTAAAACATGGGATATTTATTCTTATTAGGTATGCACAATATTGGATATTTTGCAGATATCTGATATATCAAAATTTATTTGAATGCCTTTATCTGCCAATACCTTTGACACATTGATATTATTCTGCATCATTAGTAGGTAATGGTCATTTTGTGCTAAAGTAATAAAAATCTTAATTATGACCCTCTTAGCAGGGGAAACGCAAAATGTCACTATACAACATTCCACAAAGTAACAGACAGGTCTTGTATTGAGAGCCGACTAAAGAGCAACTAAGACACAAAAGCAAACTTTCAACTCCAGCCAACCATTTAACCACAAGTCAACGATGTGTGGATAAACAATGTAAGGCTTATGCATATTCTTTCCACTAATTGAGCCCAAAGTTGCCATCCTAGCTGTTATTTTCTAGCTTGGGGTGCTAAGAGGGAGGCCACAAAGTCTGCTGGTGCTCACCCCAATTTCCTTTGTTTGCAAAGCACAGCTTAATTGGGGCTAAATCTTAAAACAAAATCTTTTCCCCCCACTCTAATGTACCTCTCAGAGCAATAACTGCACTGCTTAAGCCTTGCAGCTTTTCCAGAAACCACAAGAGTCTAGCTTATGAACTGTAAACATTATTTTTTTGGTCTTCTTTTCATAAGGAAGAAAAGACCTCAGTTTCCCAGGAGTCAAAGAGAAGCACAATTTCAGTAGATTTTATCACATATTTAACCTTCCTGGAGTACCAGAAGGGAGAGTGTTGCCACATAGGACAACACACTTAAATGCCAGATACTTTGGACAAAAACAGTAAAGTAATTTAAAGAAAATTCTCTATGACTGACAACTTGACACTATCTAACTTGTCTCAATGCAGAAAACCCCACCCATCTTGAACAAGCTGATCAAAACATTCAAACAATGTAGATTATTTGGAAAACGCTGTTACCTTGCTCTGGTATTTTCATACTAAGCCTGAAAACATACAGATGAGGACTTCACCGGGCCAGGCTGTGTGTGACCTCAATTTACAGTAAATGCACTTGAGGGAATGGAGAGAGTGAGAGGAGGGGGAGAAAGTGAGAAGGGGAGGAGGGGAAGAGCAGGGAGGAGGCTCAATGTGTGAATCTGAAGAGGGCGTTCAATACATCAACCCATCAACTAGGCTGCACAAAAACATCAAGAAGATTTTCTTGTGGTGATGCATAATATGTGTTCCAAGTCCTAAACAATGATGGATGTACAGATAGATGTCCCTCCTCTTGCATTTATTCTGAATATATGGATCAGATAATTCATTCTTGAATGTTAAAGCAAGAACAGTGAATTTGGCATACACACCAAAGATCAAATGTCTAATGTGATTGTTAGCGCTTCAATGAATTACAGGTGAGTTTACACCAAACACTCACGATGAGACATGTTGAAACTTCCAACTACTGTAGCCTAATTGCAAAGGAAAGTCAAGACGTCGGGTCTGAAATCTGCCAATTTACACCATTTATTGTGAGCCTGGTGACACTATCAGTTAACCTACAGTGACTGGTTTAACACTATCCAATGGTCTTGGCCCATGGGTTTGACAAGCATGGTCTTTGGTAAATCATCGCTGATAGAGACACAGCCAAAACCCTCTGAATTACAGTGGAAGTCATGGGGTCTGGAAACCAGGCAAGCAAAACATCCATCAACAGGAGGCAGGCCCAAAATAAGGAGGATTTCTAGTGATGAGTGGATACTGCGATGGACTGAGTGATGAGTGGAGGGGGAGCTCTCGTAAAGCTGAAGGTCAGCTTTGGTTGGTAGCATCAATCTACCATCTCCCTGTCTGTGTGTCTGTCAGTCAGCCCTGCCTATTGGCCATTTACAACTGCAGTTTGGGAGCCCAGACCCCATGAACTGCAGCGCTATAAAACAACAGTGATTGAAAAATGCCTGCTGTGTCCACAGACATAAACGGACAGCCAGGTTGTGCAATGAGACAACAGCAGCCGAAGAATGGAGGTGTGGCACTCTCTGTGGCTGAGAAATTTTTGATTTTAATGAATTATTTTGTTAGAAAACTAACTAAATAACTAGGGCAGTGGAGTTATTCCCTTTTCTGTCTTTTCTGATTATCCTCTGCAAGCTGAAAGCTCGCAACAGAGACATTCTTCCTCTCCCCAATGAATCACATCTCATTTTGTGACGTCTTCCTTGTCTACTTATTCAACTGATGTTCCTCTAGTGAGGTTTAAAAAAACACTCTTTTCTCAGCTCTTACGCATTTTTGGGCACTTTCCTATCATGCATGTTCATTCTTAGGTCAAAGAGATATTTTGTTAAATTTCCACACCGTTTTAGTTACTTGTAATGTACCTAACATTTTCAAGTCATTTTTGATAAGACTATCCATTAAAATATCAGATCTTTATGTTACAAAGATGTGTTATTAACAAACTGTTTTTGTAATTTAAGACAGCACAAATGACACATTCCTTAGATTAGGGATCTCTTTTGATTCCACCATGCAGTTATCAGATCCAAATCCAACATTTTTCCTATCAAATTTTTGACACCTGACTGCAGAGCTGGAACGTAGTGTGTCTGTGAGAAGTGAGGCTCACATCGCAGTTACAGCATATATTTTTACCTTCCTTTTAGTGTACGGTGTGTGTAATCATGTGTTGTAAACATGCAGTTTTTTCTGTATGAATGGATTATAGATCAACTATGATGGAAAAAAGGTCTGTTATTCTTTTGGAGGAGAGACACTTGGTGAACAGCTGATCATATCACCTACAGGTCATTCTGCTTCTGTTAAGATAACTAAAAACTCACAGCCGCTAACAGAAAAAACAAACAAACAAACAAACAATCAAAAAAACAAGTTGCCAACAAAGGGCATGTGTCCAAATATAAATTTTGGTTTGGATTATGAATCTTAAGAAGAAAACAAATGCAAGGAAAATGTCACTGTTCACAAGATTAGCAAATAAGCTCCTCATCATGTAGCGTCACAGAAGACGAACACAACGAGCTGGAGGAGGGAACAACGAGGTGGCTGCAAGACAGACAGTATGGACCCTCCGTTTTTTTAGCAGCTGGCTAGGAAGTAACAATGTAACTGATGTAATGCTGCACGTAGGCTGTAAACTGTCTACTCCTCAGGTTGATTGATGCTGCTCAACGATGTAACAGATTCCCAGACAGGGATAAAGCCTAGTCACAGACTAAAATTCCTTTTAAACAGCAATCACACTAATTCTCCTTCTGGGTTATCGGGTGAAAAAGCCCTGGATTTATCTTAATCTAGATTTAAATGATCTGATTTAAGATCAGAGATCAGTGTTTGCCCTGCAGTAAACGAAGGTCTAAATTAAACCTCCCAACTCCAACAGGTTTAACTGCAGATTATTTAATTTAATTCCTGCACAGGAAAACCAGCCAAACAGTTTTTAGGTTGGGGAACTACTTTTTGGTAAAGCATTAATAAACAGTTATCGGTAGGCATTTTATTTGAAACAAAACAATATTGTTGCTACAAAATCATAACTGTTGTATAAAAAACAACAGAACACCGGATGCCTGTGTGATATAGTAAATAACATCACAGGTGTGATGATTTACGGCCTTATCACACTCTCACTTGTGTTCTGTTGCTTAAGTAGAACTAAATTAGCCTCCTGTCACCCAGAAGTCTCCTGAAGAAGTGAAGCTCTCTGCATCCAGACATCACACATTTATTTTCTTCAAGGTGTTATGTTGTGTTTGTGGTTTGGCTCAAACCCTTCACTAGAGCATGAAGAAAATGTGATAGTCCTTCAAGTTTGAAGGCAAACAATTTAAAAAAAAGTGTCATCCATGTGACTCAGCTAAAATATTCAATTCCATGACAACCTGTCATTCCAGCTGACAAGCACGTGGAGCACGCAGAGCTGAGAAACTCACTGCCAAATGTCTCTCACCTGCAGAAAAAGGTTCAGGGGGGGTAGGGGGGTTGTAATCACGACAAACATGACAGCTTGCACTGCATGGGACCACAAAACCTCAGAAATGTCATAAAAAAAAAAAAAAAGTAAACGGCAGAATGTATCTCGAGCAGCCCTCTTTCCTACCTCTCAGCTCAAACACTTTGTTGCTCTAGCTCCTTTGAAACATTACCCTCAATTTTTGCATATTTGGGGAAAAAAAGAAAAAAAAACAGCATCACATGTAACATTTAAAAAGTGTCAAGAGCTTTGCCTTTGAAACTGCAGTAAAAAAATAGAATGTGGAACTCTTGCTCCTGTATAATTAAATCGGGCTAATCAAATTGGGCTGGAACGTACTTTTGACAGCCGGCGCTAATTTATCTCTCCATCTCTGCCGCATCGTCTCCGATCTAATTCCTGCTTTAACTGGGTTTATTAACGGCCCAGTGAACACAGAGCATTAATTTGGTATATCTTTGAGTTTGGCGTCGGACACAGACCTCACACCGACACATCCATCATCTGAGTCCAGCTGCAGTGTGGGGGGCCTTCAGGACCCCGGAGAGTCCAACAATGATTCACTGGTCGGCTCAACCCAAAGTGTCAGCATTTAATCATTCATTAGTGGTGGTGCTGGTGGGTGAGTGGGTGGTGGTAGTATGAGTGTTAAATGTGCATATGTCACACAGACATCCCTCAAACACAAAAAGCGGACCACAGCCATGTTGTACAGACTTTAAGCCAGGAATTTTTTTAAAATTCAAACTCATAGTAGTGCACACACGTTAGTCTTACTACTTAAGAGCACCTACATTCTTTCTCAAACTTTAAATGACCATTAAATAACCAATAACCAATTTTAACCTCCATCAGCAACCAAGTCAGACACAAAGTTTTTGCTGATTCATCCTATACAAGCCTCTCGCACAGCTCCCCGCCCCAAATGCCCTTCATCTACTTTGACCAATCACTGGCACAACAATTAAACCACATTTTCAGAAAGACAGGAGCAAGCTCACCAATTAGAGCAAAGAATAAACATGAATGTCTAGTGAAGAGATAATATAACACCAAATAATAATACCACTTAGTTGTTTGGCTCAAGAATGATTTTTTTTTTTACCTTTTGTAGCTGGAATTTTTATGACATAGGTTGCTGGCTTGTGGCTGCAGTCTTAAAGACATGAAAAAATTAACATTATTTCACTTACCCTCTAGCATGGTGCAAGGGGTAATGTAGTGGTGTTATCTTTCCCTAATCATTACTAAGAGATGGATGCTGGCTGGATGCTCCACATGCTAACTGTTACCCTCCTGCCATTCTTTAAGTTAGAAACAGTAATTTGAGCAAAGCTATCATCTGTGTGCACTTGCATTTTGTGCATATGTGCAGTCTACTTTTGGAAAGCAATGCTTGGAATGTGATTTTAAACTTCATTGGGTGGATTAAGAGAGTTACTTTTGAGAACATTAGCCAGGGGGAAGTCCACCTCAGTGGCAGGAGGCTAACAGAGGAAGATAGCACCACTACTGTCCTACACAACAGCTGGAGGGAAAGTGAAATAATATCACATTTTTCAAAATGGGTGAACTATCCCTTTAAAATTCCAATCTGTGGGGAGTTTTGTTCCAAAAGGGCATAGGCTGGGAAGTGAGTTTTAAAAGCCAGTAACAGCAGCAGCAGTCTTCACTGAGTCACTGGTATTTATCAACAACCCTGTCCAGATTTATTATGAACCTTTTGTGCTCTGGCAGTACCTTCATCACTTCATGCCACAGGCTAACCCGTCACATGCATCTGATGCAAATTCTACTTTTAAGCCTAACACCAAGTCTTAACCCTACACTAACACCATAAAGAAGTGACCAGCAGCAAAAATATTTTCACTGTGAAGGTCAAACTGGCTCTCAGAAGAAAAGAAAGACACAAAAAAACACAGGCAATGGATTCACGTATGACTGGGCTCAGTGAAGAACTGTTAGGAACTTGCACACACCCGTGCACATGGGCCCACGCACACATATATGCACAGCAGGCAAGTGATTAAACTTGACTAAGAGTGATGTCTTTAATCTCGTAAGTAAGTGGAAATCCAGGCTATGCTCTTATTCCAGCCTCAGAGCAGCTACTTCACAGACTGGATGGGGCTGTGCTGTGGTGCGGTTTCAACAAATCCTTGATTTTCACGAGGGCTCGCTTAATAACACTTTCAATTATGCTGCCGGGCCACCACAGGCTTGAAAAATGCTGCTCCCCATGAGCTGGGGAATTACCTATTTCGTGAGAGGCCTAAGCAAAAGCCAGAGTAATGCCATGGCCGCAGCGCTAAGACTCAGCCTAAACTAGCTTAACCTTTTATGAATGTTACAGTAGCTGGTAGCTAATACCTGAATCCTTTGCATAATGCAGGCAGGTATGAAAGCATCAAACCAAGCTGTTAATGGAGACATACTGACACACCTCCCTCCCTCTCTCGCTCACTGTCTCCCTTTTCAGCAGTTCATCCTCTCTTCTCGCCTCCTCCCTCTCCTTCTAATCTCCTCTTCTCTCCATTCCCCTCCTGCGTGACCAAAGGGCTTCTTCTTTCCACATTCTCTTTTTCCTTTCTATCTCTCTGGCTCTTATTACT
>OMLB01019202.1:0-13547 GCA_900302555.1 Myripristis jacobus
TTATCAGACATTACCGTTCCCATAACCTTTGCACATCATACTCTATGGGGCCGATAGAAAGGCAGAACGGATGAGTCAAAAGTAAAGATCTTCTTAAACGTCTTGTACACTCAAATTCATAGATGTGTATTTTTATATTGCTCTATTTTGAAATGATTATTCTTACTTACATTCGTGGATATTTCTATTTTAAATATGGGTCCTTTTTTCAGTGCTCTACTCCATTTACTATTGACTCTGACTATTTCTTAGTCTTAATGCTGCGCTACTAGTCCTCGTCTGCAGTCAGTGCTCTCCCACCCGTCACTCTGCTTGTCTGTGGCACTGCATTTCTCATCTTGTGTTTGGCATTCTACCCGTCGGTTCTTTGATGTTCTCTTGGCAAACTGTGTGTCATGAGGTGTTGGCTGCAAGGCATCTGAAACCACGCTCACTTAGCCCTTTCTATGAGTGAGATTGGAGTACCTTATGTATGAAGGTCTGCGTGGGTGTTGGTGTATGCGTGGGCGTGTTTGTGCATACAGGAGGAGGATGTGAAGTTGCGTGTGAGTGCATGCACACACACACGTGTAGTGGGGAGCTTTCTGGGTACTGATTTGGCAGAAGTTGGGCACTGACTATCCTCTGGGCACCAGTCCCAGACAGAGGCTTTTTTATACTCTGGGGTGTTTGGCAGTATGTCCCTCACCTTTTTGACATGCTGGACCAAGAGCCTCACTCACTGTCCAAACGACCAGCACCCTTCATCAGATGGGGCTCTGTGTGAGTGTGTATAAGTGTGTGTGTGTGTGTGTGTGTGTGTGTGTGTGTGTGTGGGTGAGTGCATGTGTACTCTGTGCATTCATACTCAGATTGGCTATTACAAAGAGTAAGTAGTAGCCTGCTAGATAGATGGCAAAGATTTTATGGTGTGAATACCTAACTATAGATTTTCACATATACTATGGTGGGGGCGGATGAAGTTAAAGTATTGCACAGTCGTGAATATTTTATTAAATATTTATATTTAACTGTGTCCATTTCTCACTCAAGTGTGTGTGTCGGTGTGTGCATGTGTGTGTGATGCTGGCATATGTGCGTGTGGATGTGTTTCTGTGTGTGTGTGTGTGTGGGCGCATGGGTGTATGTTTGCTGCCATCCTCAGCTGTGGGTGAACCAGGAGGATGGAGGGGTGGAGCCGGCTGAGGGGACCAGTGAGGTGCAGAACGGCCACCTGGACCCGACCAATGACTGCCTGTGTCTGGGCTCGCCCCTCCAGAACCGCGACCAGATGAGAGCTAACGTCATTAACGAGATCATGAGCACAGAGAGACACTACATCAAACACCTCAAGGACATCTGTGAGGTACTCAGCACATGCACGTGCACATGCCAGCACACATGCACACACACACACACACACATGCACTGCTGTCCCAAGGCGTGCTTTAAAGTCACACTGCGGTAGACAGCGGCTAAGGTAAATGGTTCAGGAAGCGAGGCATATGAGAGATGGGTCTGGTGGAATCTGATGCTAGGCTAGGGCTGCCATCTCTCGTGCTTTCAGTGTGAAACACGCTCAAAATGACTCTGATCACACACTCTCACTCCAGACATATTTTTTTCTCATATTTTCAAACCCAAATATCGTCCAAAAGCACAGATATGAATTCACAGGGTCTCAACTGTACATAGCAGTGACAGTAGCCGCACAGGGAGCGAGCTTGTCCATCTCTAGAATTTACATCTAAATGAAAATGAACAAAACTCTTGCCATCAGTTTCAGGGCAATGCAGAGTTATAGGTTTTACAGCACTTTTTAAAAAAGAAAATTATGATGGCAATTTTAAATAATAAAGTGCTGATTATTATTAGTCGTCGTTATAGTGGCTGTAGTAGTAGTTGTTGTAGTGGTGGTTGTAGTATACAGATTAAAAAGATTAATAGTAGCAGTATGCCTGTGTATTGACTTATAATTGGATTCTGAATTTGCAAAACTCATCAAGGCTTGGGACTCGTTTGATGATTTAACAAATTATTATTTGGAATAAAGCATTTATGTCTTAACCATTTCATTCCTTACATGTTGGGAGCTAGTATAGCTTTTCTCTCAATCTGTGTAAACGCTTCAATCACAATTTGCATCACCTATTATGTACAGGCCTGGTTTTGCAGTGTACTGTTACCATGCAGATGCATGTAGGCTAGTAATGTATGTGTACTTGTTGTCTGCAGTAGCACATGCATGGGCTATAATGGAAGCAGCTTTCTTTAAGATGTTTGTATGAATAGTGCATCATGGTTTTATCAGTGTGAATATGACACAATTAAAGATCAAGCCATCATCTCTGCTGGAAATGCTTGGGGAATGACATTATCATATTATGTGTTTTGTGTGAGAACAGCAACATAAATATTTTACTAGGCTTAAATTGTATGTATCAAAACGAATAGCCAGAGAGAGCACTGGCAATTACTTTTCTAGAAACAAATACTATTTTATAGATTCAGCTAAAGCATGAACAGAATTCTAACTTTAGTATTATCTTAAAGGATTAGTCCAGATTTTGCATAGGAATAATACACTGTGTATACCTGTGTATTACCTGCACATAACCTACAGTGTACGCGTAAACACTGAATATGGATAGGTACCTTATAAAAACCACAAAAAATCCCAACTACGCCGTTAATATGAAGTGATGAATTGAGATTATTTGATTTCCAGTCATAGATTTACCTGACCAGCCAGTTACAAAGGTGGTTACTTTATTTGTGTTATTAAAAAGAGCGTGTCATGCAAGTGTCATTTGCACACCGCTACTTATTACATGGCATTTGAATGCATAAACTGCTACTTTGCCATTTATTTATACTGTCATCACTGGAAGGAATGCCGCAGAACTATTTACTAGCTTTTCACCAAAATCAGTCTTTGTACTGTGGAATCATAAGAAGAGAGAGTCACATGAATTTATTTAGTCTCTGGTTTAAAAAGTGGAGCAGCTGTTTCTGGAATGCTGTTCATGCTATGAATTACCATTTTGTTGTTTTTCTTTTTAAAATTTCGCTTAAACCTCTGTGGACCCAAACTTCCTGAATCACAGCTTTCATCATGACAATTTGGAATACAGTTGAGTTCAGTAAGCAAAACAAAAAGGTTGAGCACATGTATGTTTTTTTTTTCACTTGCACTTAACTAACATCAGCAGAGGCCAGCAGAGGGAATTCTGGGTGTTGGAGTGTGAAATAGCAAAGACTGACCTCTTGCAGCAAAACTGGCCGCCACTGTGCCAAAGTTTCAGGGTGCAGAACTTTAATTAACAGCAGAATGTGACTGCAAAATTGGGGCCAAAGATAGGTCGCCACAAAATTGTTTTGGGCTCAGAAAAGGGATTTACTGAGTCTGTTTTTATACAATTTAATTATATTTGAGTTGTGATTTGGCATCATTTGCTTAATGCAAAACATTAATAAATATAATGATCACATGAGACCTAAGACGCTAATGCCACCTTGCTTCCTTTTTGTTGCATTTTCTGGCCTGCAGTCGTCCAGCCACGTGACATTTCAGCACCTTGCACTGTGTGTGGAAAGGTTTTTGGCACCGTCATCTTCCATCATCTTTGGATTACCATAGTTGTAACCCGTTTGTTGCAGGGGTACCTGCGCCAGTGCAGGAAGCGCGTGGACATGTTCAATGACGACCAGCTGAAGGTGATCTTTGGGAACATTGAGGACATCTACCGCTTCCAGATGGGCTTTGTTAGAGATTTGGAGAAACAGTACAACACAGAGGAGCCCCACCTCTCTGAGATCGGACCCTGCTTCCTAGAACACGTGAGTTTAAATAGACACACACGTTTACCTCACGTTAGAAGTAGTTAAACTATACAGCAATACCATTGATTAGGATTTGACATGAAATACAAGGAATGTTCACTGTGTTGCCTGCAGCATTAAACACAAAACAGAAACAATAAGCCTTTGGACTCATTACATGAAGGAGTATAATGAAAGCTGAATTTTATGATTATAGATTGTCCTTTTTCACTTAGACACCTATCAACCAGAGACTACAGTCTGGACCTAAACCCATACCAAACAACTTAGTTTGTGTTATTTTCAGGAAAAAAGGTTGAAGGAATATTACATTTATTTTTTATGTCAATTAAATGAAAAAATGAATAGCATGCTAAGTAATTAAACAAGTGAGTAAAATAATAGCAATACTGAAATGGTGAAAAATGTAATGTTGTTCTTTTAATTAAATTCTTAAAGCACTGTCCAAATGGGAATTTAGTTAAGCTACCACCAAGTTACTGCAAAATAGTGTGAAATCACTAGTTATTTGTATATATTAAAAAAAAAAAAGAGAGATAGCTCTGAGAGCACTCAAACATACATAGCTACACACATATAAGCTAATAATACTCCTACATCTATGACTTAATATATACCAGGATCATCCACGTTGATATGGTATAAAATTATATGTCATTAATTTCAGAGGATTTTCTTTTTACTCAACCTACTTTGAAATAAAATTGTGATTAAAAGAACTGAATAGACACATGCATACTGTCGGCGTTGGCATCAAAAGAAGATTCATGACATCTCGCTTCTTTGCTGTCTGATCATGCCCCTCTGTGCTTCTTCATCCCACAGCAAGATGGTTTCTGGATCTATTCAGAGTACTGTAACAACCATTTGGATGCCTGCATGGAGCTGAGCAAGCTGATGAGGGATGGCAGGTACCAGCACTTCTTTGAGGCCTGTCGCCTCCTCCAGCAAATGATTGACATTGCCATAGATGGCTTCCTGCTCACCCCCGTCCAGAAAATCTGCAAATATCCACTCCAGCTGGCAGAGCTTCTCAAATACACTGCGCAGGAGCACAGGTACTGTATGCTTAGGCCAGGATCTCACTTAATTTGTCAAATGTGTCTGATGAACTTCATTTATCTTAATAGCAGACATTTTGCGTTGTTATACAGCTGTTGCACGACTGGATTTATTCTATGGTTGAAGTCATAATACATGCATGAATTAAAAAAGTATCTTCCCTGCATTTTTTACTAGCTCTCTGTGATGTTGTGATGTTGTGATGATACTATAATCATTGAACAGATCACATTAGTTTTGTAGCATCATAAGTGCATTACAGATCAAGTATGATCTCGACTATAGGCTATATAGGCACAGAATAACAATCGACATATCGAATGCATTGAGTACACAATACACATGCACGCATACGACGTCACGCACGTACACATACATGTGCATCCAGATGTTTGCAAACTCACGCCTGTGCAAACCCGCCGAAACACGGTGTGAGCGAGTGAGTCAATGTGTCTCAGCCAGCTCCAGGTCATTTACAAACCACACGTTCCCAGCCAGAGAGGGACAGGTGCCAGCTCACCCAACTGGGCCTGCCAGATCACAGTGTTTGAGTGTTAGGAGTTGTGGAGAATCTGCCAGACAGAGGCCTGCACTCTCTCTCTCACACACACACACGCACATGCACATTATCTTTCACAGCGGCCTGAGCTTGAAGAATAAACCAAACTCAGTCATCGTAAAAGTATTCGAAATTAACTGTGGACAGAGACAATGGCTGATTAGAATGAAGTAGTGGCATGTAATATTGACTGTGTTCCAGCTGAGTTACTGTGTGCTTAAGTTTATGACCCCTGTCTTTAATAGGCTGCGCCCTATCTTTCACTGCCACAACATTGTATCCTCCTTTTTTAATGAGTGGCCTGTCTCCAAAGGCTGTAACTTAGGCCTCTAATACCCTAACAGTAATAACATGTGTGCTGTCTCCATAGTGACTATCGCTACGTGGCAGCAGCCCTGGCAGTGATGCGGAACGTCACTCAGCAGATCAACGAGAGGAAGAGGAGGCTGGAGAACATTGACAAGATCGCCCAGTGGCAAGCCTCTGTTCTGGACTGGGAGGTATGCCTGTGTGTGTTCGCTGTGGGGACGTTTTGTTTGACGGTTATGGAAACCTGGAAAATTTTAAAATACAATTTAGGGAAATGTTGGGGAAAAGTCATGGAAATCTTGCTGAAGCATGGCAAAGCAAAAGCAAAGCATCGCAAAAATAGTAACAGAGGGTGGAGTGTCTGCGTGCTGCTTTAGGATTTCTTTTGCATGTGCTCGTGCATCACTTTGTCTCAGTGTAGTGAAGAATGTTGAAAGTAGTCTATTTTACTTTTGTGGGAAAATGAAGTCTGCATTTATGGTCTTGCCAGTCAGGAATGGTGTTGTTTCAGTTTGGACAAGAATCTTTTAAAAATAAGAAAAAAAAATGATTTAGGTGTTTGTTGCTCATTTATTCTGTTGAGTTTAATGTAGAGTGACTTTCAGAAAATATACAGTGTTAAAACAAACCTTTTTTAAGCAACTGTTAAAACAGTTTCTGCAAAATTTATGGGAAATTCATTGAAAACCAATGGCAAAAAAAGTGTATGAACTCTGGTATTTTGTCTCATGAGCCAATGCAAGTTTTTGCCCAAGAGTATCTTTTGGTATCTGTGAACTCATTCATGATTTTAATGAATATGTGTGTGTGTGTGTGTGTGTGTGTGTGTGTGTGTCTGCCCAGGGGGACGATATCTTGGACAGGAGCTCTGAGCTAATCTACACAGGGGAGTTGTCATGGATCTACCAGCCGTATGGACGCAGCCAGCAACGAGTCTTCTTCCTCTTTGATCACCAGCTGGTCCTCTGTAAGAAGGTAGGCCTCTCTCCCCGCCTGAGTCTGTCTCTGTCAACGCTCTATCTCCTCTCTCTGTCTTTCTCTCTCCTTTGTTCACTTTCTGCCTTTTATCTGAAGACTTTGTCAGGTGAAAACAAGCTGATAAGCTCGCAAACACATTCAGCTTCTGTTTTTGAACATTGTGCATCATCGTGTACCAGTAGTGGGGATATTTTTAGAACTTGCAAGAAGACAATTTGACTTCTCACAACCTTACTCAAGGGCTGCAAATATATTACAAAATATGAGCTGAAAGTGGAAACCTGTCCAAACACTCGGTGCCTGTCACAAAAATGGAGCTGTGATACTTTGGGCCCTAATGCACCAAGGCTTTGGTCTCCTGTCAGAAGGATGTTCATGCCTGGCTAAATTCTGCAACACAAGTGCAGACACACACACACACACACACTCACAGACATACGCGTGCGCACAGTAACAGTAATTGCACAATCATGCAGACAAACACACAGACGCACACGCAAAACATAAAGCAAGAGATACGCACATACTTAATCCCTTTCTTTCTGTCCCTGTATCCTTCCCCCCGTCCTCATCCTCTCCCCGGCTATCAGCACGGAATATCTCTGGCACCAGGAAAGTGCACTGGTCGACCATAACATGTGTCTGCGTGCTGTTAACATGAGTCTGTCTGTGTTTTTCTTTTCTGGTCCACTCAAAGAAGATGGCTCCAAGACACACTTAATTATAAATTCCACGTCTTTGCACCGCACTTCATTCTCCAGGATTCAGTACAACATGTGTAATGGCAGCCCTCGGGGGCGCGTTAGTGGCGTGTTGCGTGTTGCCCTCCTTCTTTTTTCTCTCGTCTCTCCCTTATCAGTGCAGAGATGCAGATTCATCGCTGCACGCTCATTAGAGGTTTGGCTCAGATTATTTCTTCTTTTTTTTTATTTATTTTTTTTTGGTTTTACCTTCCTTAACCTTTGCCATTAGAGTGTGGTTGTGATGTTGTGCCAAGATAATGGACGACGACACAGATTGTTTCATGTGGACATGTCACGCAGCATCTTATTTCTGCAAATAATGTCATGTTGCAGGGACTCTTAAGGTCTCTCTTGAGGTTTCATTAGTTCCACTCTTGAGAACTTCACTGTCGCTGGAAATCCTTTTAAATTTGAAATTGATACAACAGCTCCCGTCTCTGGCCGTGTTGTGGCATTCAGCTTTCTGTTTAAGGCCAAGCGTCAGACATGAATAAGAGAAAGGAAAAGTGCTCTCATTCAGTATGAATTCATAATTGTTGAAAAGACAACTTTTTGTATTCTGATTTTTATTTCTTTTCTTAGTAGTGACATCTACAAGCATTTTAAATGTGAAAATTTGCGTATCATTTGCAATGTTTTTTTTTTTTTTCTCAGGAGATCAAGTTGGAGTGCATTAAATAATTTTGATTTAAATGGTTGGTAATTTACGGATAGATTTGTAAAAATGTATGAATTTTACAGAATATATGTAGAGTGATATATGTCTGTGTAAAGTCACAGAAGTAAAATTACAAAAGACTAGTAAAGCACCACTACAAATTACCAGCTAATTTTCTTCAGAAGTAGCATGTCCAAGTTCTATGTACAACATATGACAAATAAAATAATTTAATAATTGTTATTGTAATATATTAGTCACTTAAAGTAATTTTTACATACAGCCAATATTGATGTTAGCTTTATTATTATTTATTTTTGTTTTGTTTTGTTTTGTTTCATTTCATTTTTTATTATTAAGTTAAATTTGTCCTTGGTGTACTGGTACAGTTGACATGGAAATGTATGAATTGACTATTTGTAAATTATTGTTGCTTTGTATATTTAGCTATTAAAGAGAAATACATTTCAGAATTTACCAATCCGGCCAAAATCTCCATTTTCACACGCGGTGCCTTGCTTTAATTAATTTAGGGATGAAAAATACAAAAGCAACCTATAATTTGGGATTTTTTTTTTTTTTTTTTTTTTACCATCACTTTTAAGTCACAGCTCCTGAGTCACTAGCCCTCACTCACCTGCACTGGTCCAAAATAACACGCAGTGGATATACAGCTTACACTCACTGTTAATAGCAAGCATGTGCTGAGCAATTTTGCGATGAGGAGTGTTTGTGTGAGGGGTGTTTATATGTGTCTGTTTGGGCAGCAGATGGAGAGGGTTGCATAAGACAGATTCTCAGGATATCAAGGGAAGAATGCCTGCATGCTGACACCTCTAAGGCCCAGCACACACACACACACACACACATACACACACACACGCCAGTAAACGTGACCCCTGCCTCTCTCACAGGATCTGATTCGCCGGGACATCTTGTACTATAAGGGGCGCATTGACATGGATCGCTATGAGGTGCGGGACGCCATAGACGGGCGTGACGATGACTTCAATGTGAGTGTGAAGAACGCCTTCAAATTGTGCAACAAAGACAGCGAGGAGATCCACATCTTTCTGGCCAAGAAGCTGGAGGAGAAGATCCGCTGGCTCAGGGCCTTCCATGAGGAGAGGAAGATGGTGCAGGAGGATGAGAAAATCGGTTAGTCATGCACCTCTGTGCGCCTCCCTATTTGGAAGGCATTAGTTTCATTCACAATGAGCATCCGAGCTTCAGTCATACGTTGTGTTTGCTGCAGCACACTACAAGGCGACTTTGACACAACACATCGAGCCTAACACGAGTTTCCACTCAAAATGTGCATTGTGGAGTTGGTGTGTTTTGTTTTTGTAAAATTAGTAGTTCCTTACCTCAGTGCTGGTCAGCTGAGTCACATTCACCCTGCTAAAGATCATCACTTTTACTGCATAACTGTTAATTAATGCACAAACCAAAAATCAGCTCTTATACCTGGGCTTATGTCAGGCTCAGAAACCACCTTTTAGCACCAACCACTGTTTAGCTGCTGCTCGAGAATTATATTGTTTGGTCTTTGAATAACATCCGGGCATTGAGCGCCTAAAAAGCATAAGCACACCTTTTGTTGCTCAGTTATTATTGATTATAAAAGTCTCATTGGACACTGATCGTCTGTCTTCATGATATAATGCTGTGATATTGCGGTTTTTACAAAAGCAATAAGCATCTTCACTTTGTGCTTTTCTGTGTTTTTTTTTTTTTGAAAAGCTTTAAGTTTTGCATCGTGCCTAATAATGCAACTGTTGTGCAGTCTCATAAAGGATGGCTTGTTGTGGTTTATTGCTTCGGTGTCGGCCTATTGCATATGGAGTACAGACAGGGGGGTGGAATATTTATCCAATATGCAATATTGTGTGTTCTTCAGGTTTTGAGATCTCTGAGTACCAGAAGCGGCAGGCGGCCATGACGGTGAGAAAGGTGACCAAACAGAAAGGTGAGGCAACAAGAAGATATCAGGTGATTTCCCTTTTCTTTTCCTCGCTGGTGTGCTCTGTCTTCTCATCGCTGTTTACTCTCCCCTTACCTGCTCTCTTTTTTATTGTCTACACCTTTTTTAACACACGTACTTTGTTTATGAATGAACCTAGACTAGCTGTACACGAAATAACTTAGAAAAGCTAAGCAGATTTTGTCTTTCCAGTATATCACTTTGCACATTTGGTTTTCTTTGAGTTAAATGTCTCTCAGCCCATATATGAAGATGAACTTGATTTGATTTGTGAAACAGTTGTTAAGCATCAATGAAAAGACAGAGGGCTGTTTGCATGAAATATGAGTTTAAAGGGCAATACCAGTGTTGATGACATGTGGGTCCTATGTTATTCTTGTCTTGATATAATTTAGTGTCTCAGATCATTGTTTGGAATCTTTTTTTGATTACTGGGCTGTTAAGGTAGGAAATTTGTGGTTTCCTCCGCCATTCACTTTTTGTGTATCTAAAATATACCTTAAACACCCTGCAAAGCTCAAAAAATAACCTTGTTTACCTCTGAGGTGCCATTGTTTTCAGTAGTTGCCTCGTTATGTCTTAACATAGTATCTAATGAGCTGGAAAAGGAGTCTTTCCCTCACATTGTGCACTCTAGCTCAATGGAACAACATGACACCTTAAAGGATTGAAAGAAAAAAAATCATGGTCACTTGTATCATTTTCTGCAAATATGGCATTTTTTGTGATTTAACAGGGTGTTTATGTTCTTTTTTTTTGCTCAACATCTGATACATCAAAGTACCATTTACAGTGCCAACACTGCTGTCTACCAGCTATTTCAGTAATGGAAAAAGATGTCAAACATGTTAATCAAAATGTTAGCTGCTATCAAAGCAAGCAACACAAAGGGCCTACATATCAAAACTGCTGATATCATCCTTTAAGATATAGCCATTTTAGTGTCAGGCTAGATGTATGTACATTTACCATTACTGATGTTGTTGCTATTGCCAGTTTCACAATAAGCATGACCATCCATTAAGGTATTAATTAACCAATGACCACTGCTGGAATGTTCTCTCTGACGTTAGGATCCCTGTAGATGTCTGTCAGAAGTATATGTTGTGTGTTTCTAAGTGCTGTATGTGTACATGGCTGGCACAAGGTGAAGTACTCTCTTGAATTTCAGATTCATTTATAGATTTCATCTTGAGAAAGAGGGCCATGTTGTATGGACATGGTTTGAAAATGATAAAGGTATATGCATTAGAGTTCTACTTAGAGCTAGCGCAATAAGATGCCATGGCAACTGCTAAGCAGCATTGGGAGCCGTTGTGATTAGCGTTGGCATTGGGGCACGCATTCACTGTCAAATCTGGTTCCAAGCATTATCTTGCCTATCCAAGATAAACAGGTTTTACCAAGACAAATATCTAACCCTCCCTGCTAAACAGTGTTTGGGAAAAGACCCTTAACAAAAGACACTGTTTTCATCTTTTTTTTTACAAGATGCCATGGCAACTTTTGAATATTTCATCTCCAAATATTGATTGTACCTAGTTTTTAATTACGCTAGCATAGTTGTGATGCTTGTAGACTGTAGATAAACTACATTGTAGACTGTAGTTAAATGCATATTAACAGCTTTCTGTTGGATCTATTTTTGCCACTCTTGTGTTCTCAAGTCTTGAGGGTGCTATTCAAACAAATGTGCTGTCAGCAAACACGGAAGAACAATGTCCCTTGTCCAAATGCCTGGTTTCATCATTGTATTAGATGTAATCCGTTGGTTCTCTTGTTTGTCTGCTACGGAGTTTGTTTGAATAGCGTCTTTAGTCTCCCTTGTGTCATTACTAGAGCTGAATTCCACTTTCTGCCATTTCAGCTATCATCATATGATCATTATGTATCATATATCTCAGGTTTAATATGCAGGAATGTTAACACTGAAGACTCATTATGTATGTCTATGTGCCTGTTTTTTGTGTAAGCATGACTTGATGTTGTGTTGTAGTGTCTGTTTCTGAAGCAATACTGATAACGTTTCCTCTTTGCTATCCACCTCCTTTCCTCTGTTTCTCTTTGCTTTGTGCCCTGCACTATTTCCTTGTCCCCCCCGTACCCCCTCTTGCTCTATTGCACCTGCCTTCCCAGGTGTAAACAGGTGCACGCCCCCCTCATACCCGCCCCCCCAGGACCCCCTCACCGCGGGGCAGTATGAGGTAACGGAGGACATGGCACAAGGAGAGGTTTTTGAATTCAGTCAATCCAAAAGAGGCCAGGCTCCTTTCTGGCAGAATTTTAGTAGATTAGCTCCATTTAAGAAATAGAGATACACAGACTCTTCTGAAGGACCAGCTATTTTTCTTAGAAGCACTAAACATTGGATGATCAAGTCCCATGATGAAGAAAATATAAAAACACACATACACAAGAGACTTTGAAGTAAAAGGACCAGTGTTAATATAGAGTGTGATTGGAAGCAGCAAGAGGACTGAAGACTTGGATTTAAGAAACAACTTTACAATTCCTGTATGTTAGTAACGTTCTTAGTTATCATGCTTCTCCATCTGAGTCAACTGTCATGAACTCTGTCCCTCGGATTCTGCAACACCCATAATAATCACACCATCTGAATGTCCTGGAGTTATTGAGATTGTTTTATTATTTCATTTGAGTTCAGCATTTGGAAACGAGCGCAAAGTCTTGTTAGCCCTCACAAGGCCAAGCTGGATCATTCCTACTAGTAGTATGATTGTGTTCAGAAGCTGAAATCTTGCTGTGCTGCTATGTGAGATTGCTTGTTGTATTCTTCTGAATGTGCCCTGTGGTGGAGCGTGAATAATGACAGGCCTCAGCTGATGGGGCTGTGGAATCTGGAGGGCCTGTGACGCTCTGTTTTCAGCATTGCCCTCGAGTTAGATCCACTCTAGCACTGATCACAAACTGTTTCAGGCCATCTTCGCTCCTCCGCTGACGTCTGCGTTTGGATCTCCTCGCCCTTCTCCATGTTTCATATTCCCATTTCCTCTCTCTCTCTCTCTAGCGCTCTGTTCTCCCACACTGTCTCCCTCTTTCTCATACGCTAGCCCTCTCACGTTCTCAGCGTAGTCGTCTCTCCATCCCTCTCTGCATCCCTCTCTCATCCTCTCTATCACTCTACCCACCTGCTCAGCCTCTGTGAGTCAATGGTTCTCAGAAGAAGAGGTTCATCCTCTTGGAAGCCTGCCATTGGACATGATATGATGGGTCAGGGAGCAAATCAATAGCTGTAACATCAACAGAACATTTACATCCTTTCACCAACCACTTTTGACAGGGTATTCATATCCTATCAAGCCGAGGGGTTGTGGGTTGTGTGTCGCGGAGAACTTGCCATTGAGATGAAACAGAGGTGGAACTGTAGATAGGCAGGCTATGGTCTACCTGCCTTGTGTTAGAGCCCCTCCC
>OMLB01019202.1:22437-35076 GCA_900302555.1 Myripristis jacobus
AAGTCAAAAAAAAAAAAAAAAGATTAGGAAATGTGTTGCCTGAATTTTTGCCTTTAGCCACTGTTTCTTCTTCTTAGTTTAATAATTAAATTTTAAAAATTACTAATGAATAAATTAATAATGACTAAATGTATTTGTATTTATTCATTCATTCATACATACATGCATTCATTCATTCAGTCAGTGGTTGACATCTCAATTTGTAACAACACTTCAGATCTCAGGAACACATGCATCCAAATGACGTAGCGCCTTTCTTTACCACTAGATGGCGATAGTGACTCATCATTGGCAGTACATGCGGTTGTAACAAACACAAAAAGAAGAGGACGAGTAAACAATTCGGCTTGGTAATGAGAGACACTTTGTAAGCGACCTTTCCGTCTTATTCAAAAGTCTTAACTCGATTTCACCTTATTAAAGGGTCCAATTTTGACAAATACAGGTAGGCTAGAAGTTTATGTTTTTCGCATGATAATGGTTTCTACCAGCTATTGTTTAAAGTCAGTCAAGTTAACGTTTTAACGTCGCTAGTTATCAGCTGGTTGGTCGCGGTAGTTGTCTGAATCCTGTCCTCAAACCGGTAACAGCAGCGGGAAATCTAATCTCTTCGTCTGATATCCCTCTGTGTTTCCATATGCTGTATCTAAGGACAAAATGGAGGAGGGGGAGGAGGAGGCGCGGAGGAACTACTGCAGGAGAATGATTTCCCATCTCAAAAAGCAGCACCCAGACTCCTCAGAGAAGAGGGAGACAGGAAAGAGACGCAAAGAGCCCCGAGAGGAGAGAATGAAAAGGCAGACGACTTTAAGTGGAAGACAAGCTGGAGTGCAGATAGAGCATGGGACTGCTGATCACAGAGTGTGTGTCCTCCCTGTGCCAGAACCGGCGACCAGAGAGGGAGCCGTGACCTCCCCCAGCCTCCCGGCCCAAGGTCCCCCTGTCCAGCTGGTGCCCCCTCAGCTCATCTCACTGCTCCAGCACAAAACTTTCAAGGAGGAAATGAAGCGGGTCAGGAGACACTTTTAGTCAGATGGCCATAGTAAACCAAATTTAGTGCTTTTTTTTCCCCTCATCTCATGCATTGTTTATCTTTTTTATGTGACAGGCAGTGGAGGTGGAGCTCCACGACCCCGCTGTCTGCAGCGTGTGTGAGCAGAAGCAGGCCTCTGTGGCCTTGAGCACTTTTATCAGGAGGAAGAAGACACAACTCGATGTCCAAACACTGGAAGAGAGACTAAACACAAAACTTATGCTTCAGAGTAGGTACTTTAAGGACAAACCGATCAAACCCAACGCTTTCATATATACACCCCTTTATAATTAATATCCATGTTCATTTGAGTTATCAGGTACAGGATAAGAGTAAAGAGATTGCCTCTTATGTGTTATAGGGCAGTTTGAGCCTATTGGGGGAGTTTGTGCGCAACCCTCCAAAGTCCTTCAATGCCCCTCACAGGATTTGGGAGGAATTACTAGGGAGAGATATGCGGGTCACAGCAACCTGGAGTTGCCTTAGCAACAAGTCAGGAACACTGAGTTGCCCTGGCAACAGATGAAATGAGGGGTTACCCTGACAAAGACGCAACAGGAACTCATTTAGCAAGACCTTGCTGTCCTTTTTCAGACAGATAGCTCCAGGCATGACAGGCACAGTATTAATGTGACAAAAGCAGCGATGTGATGGTGGAGTCAAGGGTGTACCGAGCCCTTTATTTTGATATTTTTACTGTATATATCCAACTGTAGACCCAATAACCATTGACCCATATGTTAATGATGAAGGGGTACTCAATTTCCCAGCTCCTCAAGTACCATTGTCTACGGTTCTACTGCAAAATGTGATGAGAAGTGTGTCTTACCTTTCTCAACATCTTTGCTTTGTACAAAAAAGGACATACTGACTAACTTCAGTACAAAACAGCCATTTATTTTGTATCATTGTATTAAAGTTTAACACACAACACTATTCAAAGCAAAGAGGTCTGGCTTTTTTTCTCCAGTTTGTGGTCACACGCTGTAAACATTTAAACAACACTGTGGTTTATTTAACTTTATGAATAAACCCATTACATTTTTATATTGTCACAAAAAATACACAACAGGCAGCCATGGGAAACATGCATGCATTCAAATAAACATTAAATAAAAAAGTACAGTACAATATCTAAGGCGATAAACAATAGCAACATGGGCACAATTTGGAATTTTTTTCAAGTTCTTTCTCTCCTTATTGCAGTTATATGGTTAGGGGCTAGTAAACCTAATATGAAGGTTATACATTTACATATTAACACACCCAAAGCACTGTTAGAAATAAAAGTAAAAATAAAGAATGACATAAACACCAGACCCTCAATGGATTATTGACAGGTTATGAATGATGTCGTAATACACCTTGTTAAAGTGGGGACTGTTTGAGGAAATTGTCTTGGACCACAGATCTAAAACCATCATAATCCCAGTCAAACTCACATGCCAGGCATATACAGAAAAGTACATGGCTGACCATAGATGAATGTATTGGACCAGTTCCCTTTTAACAGTGATGAAGCTGAAGGCTGAGGAGGATCTACTCGTCTGGCTTCCTCTTGGGCTTCTTTGGGTTGCGGGAGCGGCTCTTGGCCTTGCACAGTGGGCAGATTGGAGCATTACGATGGATCTGCTGGTGGCATGACAGGCAGGCCTGAAGAGAAATGGAGAAATAAGTAGAGTAATTAATTAATGACACGTTCTCTGCGCTGTCTCAAGGTAATTGAGGTAAGCAGGTAGACACAGTGCATGCCTGTACCTTCATAGGTGGGGGCTGCTGTCTGAAGGTTGCCGTCTGGCGGGCGTCTTGCTTCCTGGAGACCTGGAGTTGCTGGGCAGCAGCTGCTGCTGCTGCAAGGGATTCTGGGATAGCAGGCTCATGTGGCTCCTTCTGCCACTCTGCTTTTTGCTTTTCGAAGTAACTATTGAAGACAGAGAAAGAGAAACATGGCTGGCTGTGATTCATACATAGAGGCTGCAAATCACATCACAGTTGAGATTATCCCATCTATGCCGTGTATAAAGAGAAATGGAGTGGGAAAACCAAATATAAAAGAGAAAATAGTGAAGCTCGCACATCCTCTTTTTATATACAATTTTGAACAAAAGTACAGTCATTGTGAGTGTTTGTCTGCATGGATGTGTGTGTGTATGTGTGTGTGGGCAGGGGCAGGCTGGGAAAGAAATTTGGCCTTGGACTTTATACCTGACTGGCCTGCTTTCAAAAAAAGTGTGATATCCCATTTCACTACCCTCTCAGCTTTCTCTCAAAATAGGTTTGGAACAGAGTAAGACTAAAAGTTTGATGCGTTCAGAGAGATTTTGGGGCATGCAGAGAAGAGATCAAATATGTCCTATTACATGTGATTCATCATGCAAGCTCACAAGCCACAATACATTGCACAATTAAGCTTAAACACTACATCAAGATATTAATAATTTAAGCACAACGCCAATGTTTTTGATATGTGGTTTCTATGTCACTGTTGTTTTGATAAGAGGTAATATCTGATAGTTGTTACAAATTTTTTCCCCCCCATTACTGAGGTGTGGAGTCCTCATTTTGTGCTGATCTATCACTGTCATGGTGTATCTTAAAATGTACCTAACACCCCACAGGGCTCCGAGGTGTCATTTAATTCTCTGAAAAGTTGCTCCATCATGCCTTATAATAAAATTACAGTAGGGGGCATTACAATTAGACAGCATTAACAAATTATTACTTTGCTGGCAGTACAATGTGCAAGTGACAGTTCTGACATCTTCCCAGACACTGTGATGAATCCCATTTCTGTGAGGAAGCCTGCCTACTACACAAAAACACTGAAGAAAAACATTGCTATGCCATGACTTTCCAAGAAACTCACAAGCCTGAAGTCATTATGGAGCTTGTCCATGGGAAGGGAGACAGTGAGGACTGCCACCTGGCCAGAAACCAGGTCAGAGGGAGCTCAGAGCTGTGACACGACATGACCAAACTGCAGAGTCAGTTTGCCAACAAGGATTCCCACACAGTGTGGCAACTGTTAAGCAACTGTGGAAACTGTCCTTGTTGATTTAAAATAATAATAATTAAAAAAAAGTAATTTTTAAATAAAAAATGCCCCAATTATCCTAAATACACTAAAAGAAAAAAAAAAAAAGTTTCCAAAAAGGAGATGGATTATTACACATCTTTCCAAACTTAGCTGTGGGGGAGGTAAACATACTGTTGAGTCATTGTTGACAAACTGACTCTGCAATTTAGACCTTAACTCAAAAGAAAATTGTACAGATAAAATAAACTACTGTACAGCTGTTCAAATTCTTACAGTTAACACCTGCTGAGGTGACCCTCAGCCCATACAGCCACGTTTGTTCAAAAGCAAAGTTCCTTCCACTCCAAATAACCCCGCACCACACACTCCTACCCTTAAAAAAGCTTTGTCTGCCTCGAGGACCTTTACGCCAGTGCCACTGAACTCAGTCATAATTAAGATGTTTGAGTGTGGTACTGCTGTATATTTAAAGTACTATATAATGTTTTATTCCACCCCCTGTAGTTTCACCGCAGGGCAAAATATTTGGTGGTTGATGCAGTCAACACAAGCCAGCATTTTCACTTGGAATACCTGGGAGCTCCTGGCTCCATCTGGATCCTCTTTGCTCACATCAACATTCCAGCACCATGATCCCAGATCTACACAATACACTATTCCAGCTTGACATCAACCACTGTTGATGGATGTCTGACTTCCTGACAGGGAAAGTGCCGTTTGTATGGCTGGGAGCCTGACTGTCAGACCTCCTCTATGAGAACATGAGTGTACCAGCGGAAAGTGTGCTCTTTCTCGCTTCTTTTACTTGTTGCACACCAATAAAAGGACCTCCAGGCACCGATTCATCAAACTGTCTGAGGCTGTGGATGACACCGCCAAGAGTGATGAGATTATGTAGAGGAAAGGGGCAGCACAGTTGTTACAGTTTTCCATCTTTCACAAGCTGGAACTGAGCATACAACTGTGGAGATCATGGATGTCTTCCAAAGCCACCTGCCTCCTCAAAGTCCCATGTAGAGAAATGGCTCATAAGTGTTGTCAGACAAGTCATTTGAGGCTCCCAAGATGCACCACGATCTGATGTTATTAGCACAAGATTGTGATACTAATATCTACCACTTATACCCTTTTAACCTGATCTAACATACCACTAGCATCCAGGAATTGAGCTGAGTGTTATCTGGCTAACCTGGCATTTCGCTTCCCTGTTCTGAACTCCCGGGTAATTATCAGCTTTGGCTTAGTTGTGAATGTGTCATCCGCTAATTTGTTACTGACACTGGCATGATGACATGGACCATGCTCTCCATTTTAGGAAGGCAATCCTAACCTCAGTGTACATTTCACCTCTGTTGTGTTGGACACTGACTTATGTTTTTAATGCATTTATAATGAAAGACTGATGGAGCGGAACATTGCCAAAAGCCTGCCTTAGTTATCCTGGAGGTGAAATATGACTTCTCATACTGGTAATGCGAACAGTGTCATCCACATTTTTTTACTGGGTTGTAATGGGGGGTATTCTTTCTGTGGTAAAAGGAGATGAACATATCACAACCAATCCCTGTCCAATTTTATATGTCAAATCTCAAAATCATCCAACCCTACATCACATTTTGATTTTGCTCCAACTCCCCTGGTTTTAATGACAAGCTCCAGTATGCTGTCTGCACTTCTCTTTATGACAAACAACAGTGTAATATCATGGTGAAGAAAAGGGCAAGAAGAACTGTCATTGACCCTGTACACCCACACAACCATCTGTTCCAAAAACACTCCCCTGAGCAGCAGCACAGGTCCATTATGAACCCGGACCACCCATCAACTCAGCTGCTTCCCAACACTTGTCACCCTGCTCGGCTAGGAAATCAAAAGATTCACCCCACAATCTCTGGGACTCTTCCTCACCACCCTGTAGAACTATCTGTAAACCTACTCTTGCTATTTATGGCCTTCCAATTTGTCACTGTCCAGATAATGTTGCCCAGCCTTGCACCTTCTGCACAATGTTGGCATGTCAGACTTAACACACCACTCCAGCCCAGCAAATTATACAGTGTGTGTTCTCTGATAATTGCATTCGTCATGTATCTCATTTTTGACAGTTACTGCCAGTTTAATCACTCATGCAAACATTCATGTTTCAAAATGTCAAACTCTTGGTACTGTAGAGAATAAGCCTGTATGTCAAGGCTTGATTGTTGTGTATCAATGCCAATAAAGGTGCTGTAATCTTTTAATATTTATATATATAGCAACTTAAGTGATTCTGATTGTTTGGATGTGAACAGGCACAATGGTTATGAAATTGAAATGTAAATTGTCAACAGTAGTTCCGGGCATGTTCAGGCATATCATACAACAATTCAAAACAGATGCCCTTTTTGTACATGTTCCACTTGTTTCAGTTCACAGAATATGGAAAAACTAAAATTGTATCTAATAAAGACCATCTGCTGAATCAACTGAGGAAACTTGGCTATCTAAAGTTCTCTCCAGCTTACTCGTTTGCTGAAAGGGTTAATAAAACAGATCTGTCTGTTTGAATAAATCATTACAAAACAGTCTTTATGCTGACATGAATTAAATTTTCTGAGAGCTGAACATGGGATTTATGATGTGAAACATGACTGAAGACACACTGCCTCTGAAAAACTGGTATAGAGCCTTTTCATAAATAATGGTACCAAGCAACACCAGTACTAAAAAATTCACTGTGTGTGTGTGTGTGTGTGTGTGCGTGCGTGTGTATGAATACTGACTCCAAAGAGAGCTTTTCCTCCTCCTCGTTGAGGTTGGGAAGTCTGTGTAGACCTAAGGTCATCCTAAGGGCATCAACATGCTCCTTCAGAGGTTTGTACTCATCATGCAGGCGCCGAGTTGTTTCTAGAAGCTTGTTGAGGTCATTCTCCGACTGCTTAATAGTGCTCTCCATCTGAGAGGACAAGGTAGGTGTTAAAGAAATTGACATGTGGCATGTACCACTTGACGGGGCATAACACTCCAACTATAAAAATAAAGTATTACTGGTAAACACATGTTGTCATTACATCTTTTTTATTGAAAAATACACTCAGTGGCCACTTCATTAGGTACAATCTAATACAATCCAATACAAATGTTCATCCATAAAGCTTACTTTTATGATGCTTACAATGCCCAGGTTTTATTTTTGTCACAGTAATAGAGGTGTTAATTCAATTTTATGTTTATATATATATTATTGAGAGGTGTTTCTAATATTCTGTCCCTCTCATGTATATAAATAGGGAGGACAAAAAATTATAAACACCTATAAATATAATGTAGTCCAGTACAAGACCTCTGCAAACTACAACCTCAATAATAAACACAGAATTCATTTTGCACATTCTCCACAGTGTAAACAAAAACTGAACATTATAAACTTTCTTAAAAAGGTAGAATGTATGGCAGAGCTGTTGCACTGAACTGCATTAGACTGTGCAGGTGGAGCTGATAAAGCGGCCACTGAGTGTATAGCCAGTGGGGGGAAAAAAATCTCTTATGTGTGCACATGGTACTCACCACATTGATATCTGCATGGATGAGCCGCAGCTCCTCCACATGTGCCATCTTCTCCTGTAACAGGAGGTCCATCTCCTGTTTGTACTCTTTCAGATGCTTCTCCTCGGACTCCAGAGCCTCAAACTCAGTCTTGAGGCGAGACTTGATCTTCTGCATCTGGATAGTCTTGTTCCTGGAGGCAGAGGCAGAGACAAAAGGCATCAGCTGTCAGGTCAATTCTCTCAAGCTGGCACTGCGATGTGCCTCTAACAAATGAGTATCTCTGGATTGTACGATCTCCACTCAAAATTAACACCTCGGATATATTATTACAATCAGTAATGTTGTTTAACTATACACATTAGTAACATTATCCAGCAATCTCAACTGATGTAAATGAATTGTTGTTGTAAACAGATACGAGGCTAAGTATCTAATTTGTCCAGCTTCTCCCTTCTTGAGCGAATGAACCCTTTGCAATTGTGTACATCTATTACTGAGTTATTACGCACTGCTACACAACAGACACCAATGACAGTAACAAATATTTACAATGTTTAAAAAGCTAATGAGACACTGCTAACGGGCTCGATAGCTAAGTGGCTAGCTCAGCCACCGTAACATTAGCAGCGCACATCTGGCGCTTGTTGATATACATCTGGAATTTTAATGTGCGTATGGCCAAGAAATGAAACTACACTTTCAGGGTATTTTCGTACTTTGCCTGACAAGAGAATGGCTTACAGTGATTGTAAACCAACCCTTTACAGGCGAGCTAAAAAGAGCATAAACACACTATAGTAGGGGGAGGCAGCAGACCAGCTAACAGTAGCTAGCTCGGTAACAAAAGCCAAGCCAAGGAGCTTGTTCTTGGCCGGCTAGTAGGATACACAAGACTGCTGGTTTTCTACCCTCCATATTCCTCATATGCGCTTTCGTTTTATTCAGCAAACGCGCCTTACCGTATTTCCAAGATATTTTCCAACTTGCACATTATTTCTTGTTCGTCCCCCATGATTTTGTAACCTGGTATCGGAAAATTAGCCAGCTCAATCTGCCTGTAAGGCCAGGGTGGTCGTCTTGTTAATAAAAACACAATAGCTGGCGTGGGCGCGCACAGGAGCACGCACGCGCAACGGGAAGCAGTGGCTACGTGGGGCTGTAGGCTGCAGCCTGGTGACCTCCACGAGCCCGGCGTCACACCTGAGCTCATATACCGCAACCACAGTGTGCATTTATCTGCTGCATCGAGGTAGAAAATACAACCTGACTATTCTTCCTTTAATTCTTTCATATCACTGAATGAATTGATATTGCTACATTATTAAGACAACCTCACTGGAGAAAGAATTGTAGAAATCCTATAATAAAATGTAGCATACAGCACAAATAAAAACAAATAAATATGCCCTATAGGCCATCCTATACAAACACTGTGGCAACACCATAGGAAATTACATATAACAAATCAGATATGGCCCCTTAACTCATTCACAGTGGCACAAACACACTATAAGTTCTAAAGCAATATTATTGTAGGAAATTTGTAATGTTTTCCCTGCTACCCTTTGCAAACAAAACAGCAGATATGCAATCCATACATAACTAAATCAATAAATACAGAAAGCAACACATAATTGCATCAATCAGTCCTTATATGCTTTCATTATTAATTCGTACACTTTACATAAATTATTGCTAAATTATAGCAGAAGCAAGGATGGGCCCCAGTAGCCCATTAGCCCCAAGGGGGCTATCCTATATTAGATATTTGTAACTTATCTCTCTTAAAAATGTTTCCAACAAAATAATATCTATAGAACTACGATCCATTTACATGATATAAGCAATTTAAGAGGGAAACTGTTCAGTACTCCTCCTTGTAGCCATGTATGGGCCCCGCTGCCGTGGGATTAACCGAGAGAAATACTTGGGAACAATACAATGGTCCATTTTAATGCAGCCTAATCCCAGTAGGTATTGCAAGCACTTTCATATGACTCTGTGGAGAACAGGCGACTGTGAGCACCTCTCTGAAGAAGTAATTACAGATTTTAAATTATAAAAATGTCAACTGTAAGTAGCTACTTTTCACTTATTTATATTTCTTTATCTTGACTGTTTTTAATATTTGGCTGAAGTGCTTGAATTGTAGCTAGAGATATTTGTGTGAAAGTTGTGGGCCTTCCTACCTCTGTACTTGATGTGCGAAGGCTTTCAGTATCCCAGAGTTACTTTACTTCATGATTAAATTTGTTAGGACAAAAAGGAATGTGGATATTAATTACCAGATGTTTCTTAGTTGTTGTATAAGTGAACCATTGATGACCCCAGGGCTATTTCTCATATCATGTTGCATCTTGTTACTTCAACTAAATTCTCACAAAGCTGGACATTCTGTTTTTTTTTTCTTGTTTTCTTTCTTTTTTTTTTGTTACAAATATCAGTGAAAAAGCAGTCAGTTTATCATGTCTTACACCTGTGACACCCTGAGAAGCCAATCACTGGGGCTGACAGTGCATATAAAACTTTTTAGATAAGCTATTATATTCAAAACATGCCTTGCTTTATGAGGCTAAGAAAGGAAAGATTTTTGAGGAACGGAGCACTCAATCTCTCCTTCGCTTGTTTTCTTTGGTTTTATTCTACAATCTATACCACAACATGTACCAACAGCAGCAAATACAGGAAAAAATATTGTTTAATGCCTTCATATGCAAGATTAATGCTAATTGGGTGTCATCATTTAACTCAGTGGTTAATACTCATACATCATGGAGTAAACTCCTTGTTCTCAGTTTTTCTCAGTCTAAAATACATTGTGGGCTTCATGTTTTGATTGTAGTCCCCACCAACCTCTTGCGATTGGATGCTCCTGGTTGAACAGAAGAATGTAAGAAAAACCTTGAATTTCTTTTTGGTCTTTTAGCTGTCAAAGAAGCAACCAATTTACAATTATCTCAAAGAACCAAAAAAAAAAAAAAAAAAATTCCAAAATTGTTAGTGTTCTCTTTTACCCAGATGTTGATCTGCATGCCCCTTTATACTCTTCACCTGTGGTGTAGCTGAGTGAACTGTGGGTGTCTTCTCTGCTGTATCTTAATGTGAATTTTTTCCGTGGCAGATCAATGTTCGTGTCACAACGATGGATGCCGAGCTGGAGTTTGCCATCCTGCCCAGCACAACTGGTAAACAGCTGTTTGACCAGGTATACTATGCATCACCAACGAAGCAGGCAATTAGACAGACAGATAAACACACGATGATGTATGTGTTTCTGTTCCTTATGTTTAGATAGTGAAGACGATCGGGCTGAGGGAAACCTGGTTCTTTGGCCTGCAGTATCAAGACAGTAAAGGCTTCTCCACCTGGCTTAAGCTGAACAAGAGGGTGAGGAGAAACTTTCTTTGTGAACTTAACATCACACGATAGCATAATTCACTCCACAGGTGGTTGAATGCTGGTTGGTTACAGATGTAACTCACAGTCATTTTTATTATGATTTTGGTAATGGTTCTGTGTCTCCCCACTGCAACTAATTACCATCCTTCTTTCATTGTCTGTCATCCCTCTGATGTGGGCTCCAATCCCAGGTGACGGCACAGGATGTGAAGAGGGAGAACCCTTTGCTGATTAAGTTCAGAGGCAAGTTTTTCCCTGAGGATGTTGCTGATGAACTCATCCAGGAGGCAACCCAGCGGCTTTTCTTTCTGCAGGTTAGAGATGGGTTCATGCACAAGACATTGGAGTGCCCTATGGGAATTAAATATGAATTTCCCCTTGACATGTGCTGAAAGAGAAATTTAAATAACAATAATACTTGGGCAAGAATGACAAGAGTGATAATTTACATATCCATTACTATGAAAAACACGCTTTCAAATCTTGTAGAAATTGATATAGAGATGTAATTAAAGGTATGTTATGTAAGACTGGTTCCCTGCAGGTGCAAGGATGAGTCAGGAATCTGAATTAAAACAAAAACAAAGCCTATCCTAACAACCAATGGGGGTTCCATGGTGACCCACAGAGATGTCATTAACTTTCAGAGGTTTCCTATTGGAGCTTTCCATGAGGGAGAGTACGCATACAGAAAACACATCTAAGTGTATTAAATAAACACCAGGATATCGATTTTGTTTCATTTTATTATTATCATTATTATTATTAAAGAGTAAAAGTTTTAAAGTAACATTACAGATGTTAAAATGTGTGGCATTAAACTGGCCTGCTAAAAACCATCTTACAGCAGGTTCCTGTTGTGCACATAAAAGACAAAGTCTCATTAAAATACAAAATAAACAGAAACAATCATGGAAACAATAAAACAAAGACAACATAACCAGACAGACACTACAGGGGAGAAGACTTAGGTAGAGTGAGCAAGATGGTGTGTGTGTGTGGGTGTGTCTGTGTGTGTGTGTGTGAGCTGAAACCAGTGGTTGCAGGTGTGTCCTTCCAGCAGATAACATTTATAGGCCTGTTAGAATTGTGTTAGCGAGGTCTATGACTTAATGTAATACGGGGTTCAGAATTTAGTGTGTTTATGAAAAGCGAATCTCTTGCCATAGTTGTTTCCCTGTGAATCACATCAACACTCACACCCACACCACCATGTGTACACACAGACACATACATACACTACCAGTCAAAAGTTTGGACACACCTTCTCATTTAATGCTTTTTCTGTATTTTCATGACTATTTACATTGTAGATTCTCACTGAAGGCATCAAAACTACGAATGAACACATATGGAATTATGTAGTAAACAAAAAAGTGTGAAATAACTCAAAACATGTTTTATATTTTACATTCTTCAAAATAGCCACCCTTTGCTTTGATTACTGCTGTGCACACTCTTGGCATTCTCTCGATGAGCTTCATGAGGTAGTCACCTGAAATGGTTTTCCAACAGTCTTGAAGGAGTTCCCAGAGGTGTTTAGCACTTGTTGGCCCCTTTGCCTTCACTCTGCGGTCCAGCTCATCCCAAACCATCTCGATTGGGTTTTGGTCAGGTGACTGTGGAGGCCAGGTCATCTGCC
>OMLB01019203.1:0-10046 GCA_900302555.1 Myripristis jacobus
GTTATTTGAGTCAAAGTTGATCGTCTATCAGCTTGAATCAGTCGGACCATTCTCCTCTGACCTCTAGCATCAACAAGGCATTTTCGCCCACAGGACTGCCGCATACTGGATGTTTTTCCTTTTTCAGACCATTCTTTGTAAACCCTAGAAATGGTTGTGCGTGAAAATCCCAGTAACTGAGCAGACTGTGAAATACTCAGACCAGCCCGTCTGGCACCAACAACCATGCCACGCTCAAAGTGGCTTAGATCACCTTTCTTTCCCATTCTGACATTCAGTTTGGAGTTCAGGAGATTGTCTTGACCAGGACCACACCCCTAAATGCATTGAAGCAGCTGCCATGTGATTGGTTGATTAGATAATTGCATTACCGAGAAACAGGTGTTCCTAATAATCCTTTAGGTGAGTGTATATATATAAACTAAAGAGACAAAAAAAAAATCTGTCCAGTAAAAAAACAACAACTGTATTTTCAGATCCGATTTTTCCGTTTTTTGTGTATTTTGGGCCCAATATGTTGATACAGTATGACAAAAATAATGGCTGGGTCATATAGGTGATGATATGCTGAAAAAAAGGATACCAAACTTTGCTATGGTAAAACATTTTGAATGGGTTTTATAAACAGAAAATGAAAAGCATGAAAAAATGGGTTGTCAGCTTTTACCCAGACATGTCAGCAAAAGTCATTTCTGAAGCCATATTCTGAAATGGCCCCTTGACTAGTGTGTATGTGTGTATCTGGTGCATCTGTGGAAGTGTGTGTGTGTTTGCATGTCTGTGTGGTTTATTTTATTTTATTTATGTATTTGTATTTTTCGTTCCCTTTTCTTTGTTGCTGTTCATTCTGAGGGTTAACAACTTAATATACCAAAAATGTCTGACTTCTCATTTGTTATAATTCTCTGCAGTATCTGTAAAAAGCTCAGGTCTGTTCAATAAAAAAGTGATTAATTTTCTCCACCTCTGCAAACGTAATGTAGTAAATTCCAGCCTAATAAATCCAAGATATATCTGGGAGAAAGGCTGTTTAAGGCCTTTAATCAGTCAGGGATCTAATAGGGAGCTGGTGTAGGGAGGCCAGCACAGGGGCGATGGGATCATGCCTTGTTCTGTAAATAGTTTGTTTACTATTGTGATCAAAAACACTGATCTGAAGCTCAACTCTGAGGCTGTTCTGTAAATAGTTTTCCAATAAACAATAAATATAGCAACTTCTGATCAACCCGTATCAATTTCAGGCTTAAAAATAACATATTGGTTAAGCCCCACCTATTTCTGGCCAAACCCCACCGACTTCCGGTTCACGCACCACCCACTTCTGGTTTCGGCCCCGCCCACTCCAAGTACGGATACGGATAATGTAGATGGTTAAACAGATACAGATACAGATAGTGGTGTACTCGCTCATCCCTAGTACCCAGGTATTATTTAGTGCTCTACTGTCTCAACATGTGAGCCTTTAATCGTGGTTGGAAAGGCAGAGGGAGAGTTTGTCCTTAAGTCAATGGCCATGTCTTTAGTTTTTGGGACATTTAACTTCAGTTGTCACACTTAATTTTCACAACTGCTTTGCTGTATTGGGTGGTAAAATAGCCCTGATGGTTCCTCTTTGGTCTCTGTCTTTTTATGAGTAGGTCATCCATGTTGCATTGATTGGCGCTTCTTCGGGCCTGTTGGACCTCTTGTGTCTTGTATTCCCTTTCCTTAAAATGCTCTGCCATCTCTACAGATATAGATCTCTTTACTGATCAACAAATCCAAAAATGCTTTGGATTGCTTTTGCTGTATTGTAATGTCATTCTTATATTGGGATTGATTGAATTTACGTATTTGTTAAAGTCCAAAAGTTTGGGTTCTATACCTTTAAAACGAAAGAAGACATCAGCAATGTAGTGGCACTAGAATATTAAATTTTCAAGGAAGGGGTTGCATGTGTCGTGAATGTATTTCTTCTCCCAAAGGCCAAGGAAAAGACAAGCATAGCTGGGTGCAAAGCAAGCCCCCATAGCTGTTCCCTTGGTCTGTCTAAATAGACTATCCTCAAAGCAGAACACATTATTTTTGAGTGTCCATTCAGTAAGCTGTAAAATAAATACATTTGGAGGCATACAATCGCTTTGTCTTGATGTTAGATAATACTCAGTAGCCTGAGGGCCTTCAGTATGATCAATGTTTGCATATAAACTCTCAACATCCATGGTTGCAAGAAAAGCATCTCCAATATTTTCTAAAGCCGATAATTTCGCAAGTACATCTGATGTATCCTGTACAAATGATGGGAGAGTCCTGGCAGCCTGCTTGATGTTGAGTTAGTTTCTTGAGTTATTCACCTGAGAGTTAGTTTATTCGCTTCATTTTCCTGTCTACCCAGTTTGTGTTTTCTCCACCTTCATCTCTCCATCCTGCAACATCCACTAAGCACTTTTTTCCCCTCAGCCCTACTTTCAGTTTCTGTACTTGAGTGTACAGCCACTTCCAGTCATCATGTGACAGGAAGTGGCTTGATCACTGTGAAGCAACGGAAAACCCCCCTCCATGTTAAGGCCGAATTAGAGTTTTCGACAGTTAACATCTGAGGGAGTGTCTGCAGAGGTAAGACTTATCTTATGTTTAAAAGGAAACCATTCCAAGTCAAAAATGCTCTGTATCTATTATGGATATAGAAAATATACACATATAGCTCATCACTCAAATGAATACCTATGAATGTCTATGACTTTAAAGTACTGTGCCAACTGAGGACAAGTTATGTCATAGCTTTTAAGTTAACCAGTAATATGTTATGTAGGTTATTTTAAGTTTTGCTGTCTTCTTTAAATGGCGACAGCAAATTTGAAAACAACACTCATTTTTACCAAGAGGGATATAATCACAATGACATATTGCAAGATAATGCTGTTCTGATTAGCATTGAGTGTTAATATTTCTATTACTGCAGAACAATGGCTAACACTTCATTATCTTATCAGAGTATGTTACCTCATGGCTTATCACCAGGAGCTAAAATGCAGTGTAGTGGACACCAAAAACAAGAGGATATTAACATAGATTTGCCATATAAAAATCTTAAAAGGGTTTGCTGCATTGCCATGAAATTTAGTGACAACATTATGGCTAGAGGATGAAACCTGGGAATTTTGGTGAGGAAACCAAACACACTGATAATAGTTCTATAATATCATATTCCTATAATAACTCTCAGGAAACCTGTTTTTAATCTTTGATAAGGCATTGTTTTAACTGTGGAAGGAAATAAAATAATGACGTCAACACAGCCAAATAAAGCACATCCCTGTGTCCATCCAGCAGCAATGCTCTGCCTGTGCGGCCCACAACCTTATATTTGAACATGAACTGTGAATTAGGAGAAGGAGCCGCTGTTAGCCTACACCAGGTTGTGTCACTGGGTTTCATCTGTCGTCTTCATTCCCTCCAACTCCTGAAAAAAGTCTGTGATTCTGTTGCCACATTTACAAATTTGAAAACAGACTTGGAACCCTATCATGTCATGTAATTATGCAAATTAATTAAAGGGGTCCTACTATGTTCACTTCCAGCTCTCTCTCTTGCTAAATTTTCAATTTGACTAAATTTTTCAATTCAATTCTGCTTTACTGGCATGAACGTGACATGTTCTTACCGAAGCATTTCACAAAAGCAGTTAATACAATTCTAATATATTTTACATAGATTATATATGTGGCCCGGTAACCAATATAGGTACAGGACACACATAAAACAAGGGGGCTTTTCCTCACGACTGCACTCTAACTGGGCAGACCATTAATTTACTGAAATTTTGGGAATGAGTTTTACTCTTAAAGGAAGGACAGTAAACAGTATACAAGAAACAAACACAACAAATAGATCTGTTTTAATCACAGTGATACCATGCTGACTACAAGTATTTAATAATTCTGTAATGTTGTAAGTTAAAGGCAACTAAAGAAAGACAAACAGGCATTTTAACAGAGTTCTCGTCTTTACTCTAGTGCAACTGTGCATCATACTGTACATCAACAACATTGTACATAAACATAAATAAAATAATAAAACATAATAAATGTTTGACACTAAAGACCTAAATACAAACAGATTAGTGATTAGTATAGATTAGTATAGAAAAATCTGTTTCACAATTATGTGTAATTTATTCCACATCAATATGGATGTATAAAATCACATGAACATTTGTAATCTGAGGTTTTACTGTATTTTCCTCAGACTTTCTTTGTTGGTGTTTTTCAAACAGTTGCTGCCTCTCAACACACAAATGATACATGAAAATAGTACATAAAATAACAAAAAACTGTATCTCTTTGGTATTAAATTAAGGTTGTTTTTTTGTTTGTTTGTTTGTTTTTTAATCTCTGTGTTGTTGAGGCTACAGTTCTATAACCTTGACATTTTAAATCATGGTTAGTAAAAATGGATAATTCCTGCTTCTCTAGAGACAACAGGCCAATGCGCCTGATAAAAGCTCTCATTTCAAAGCGTGCTGAACTATTGTTATAACTGCCACCTGACAAAATAAACAGTGAAGAAAAATATCAATAGTTTCATTGACAATTATTGTTATCACGATTATTATCGACTACACATCAGCAATATAATAAATAAAGTTGGTCTATTTTCTTTGAATAACTTACACTTTGAATTCTAAACATGGGTGCCAGAAGCAAAAAAAAATGTGGGTGGGACAACTTAACAGGGGTCTGGGGGTGTGTCCCCCAGAAAATTTTGTATTGAGTAGATACCATTTACTGTATTCTGGTGCATTTTAAAATGTGGTTTGATACTTTTATCTAGCTATAGCAAAAGAGGAAATATGGGTACATTTTGTAATTTCCTTCAGAGGTTGGCCCCATCGGATCACGCATTTGAAAATATTAAAAGTACAGAAATTGATACAATGACTAATTTAGAGGATCTGTTCATGTCTCTTTATGTCTCCATGCAAATACAAATAGGTGACTTTAAATCCAACACAGAGAACCTAAAAATCTCATAAAATATTGAAATGATTGTGACATAGTTACCCTAAACCCAAAAATGACTCATACAATTACAAGCTGTATTAACATACAAAAACATAAGATATTAAACAGGACTAAATGAAGGCCCCAAAGACATTCCTTCTATTATCCTTAGCAGAGATGAAGAGCTGGCAAATCTCTTTTATGTCAACTTGATCCAGCTCATCCTGGTGGATGTGACAGACACTCACACTGTTCAGATGACACTGACTCATACAATTACCTCAAAAACAGTTTTACCCTCAAACTCCACAGTTCAATATTATATAGTCATCAGTCTGTTCACGTGGTTTCAGCAACCATATTCTAACTTATTTAACATGTTTCCAATAAAATCTCAGATTTCACTTTACAGTCACTTTACTCAACTCATTTTAATTTGAGAGAGAGCTCAGAGTCTCCCTGTCTCTCCCTGTCTGTCTGTCTGTCTGTCTCCTGCTCTGTTGTTGCTGTGGCACTTCCACTTGCCCTCTCTGCTGCCTAATGACATATGCAACATTTCCACATTATAGCATATTTCACTTATTTCTTGTGTACATTTTATAATCAACTCTTCTTTAAGGTAATAAGATATGGGGATCTTACTTTGTGTTTTGGACTAAAAAATGTTCGGATTTCCGCTGATTTTCTCTGCCATGATGGCTGTGGCCACACGCACACATAAACATACAGACACACACGCGCGCATGCGCGCGCGCTCCCACACCCAGTAGTTAGCATGCTAGCTATCTGTTAAAACAGCATAGTGAGCCTACTAGTGACCTGTAATCCAATGCTGCAAAAACCACATGCTGCTTTTAAAAGCAACACGCGGACACAATATAGCTCGTAGTGACAGTTGAGTCCAGAGCCTCCATGTGTGCCGCTCAGTCTGCTCCGATGTTTCAGATAACGGTGGCCTGCCTGGGACCGGCAGAGGGACGGAGGAGTGAAAACGTGGCATATGGGGTTTTATTGCAACGGAATGGATTTGAGTCAACGCAGTGCGGGAGACAAGGTACTAGCAAAAACGTGGTATGGAGTTTATTTAAGCATTCTCTCAAAGAGCAAGCGCCACGGATTGGGTTTTACTGACAGCGCGCTGAAAATGCCATCGTTTCCAGATGTTAAAGGTGGGTGGGTCCGATATTACTGGGACTAAAAAGTGCATGGGTCTTGTCCCACTCACTTACAATGGCTCCGGCGCCCATGGGTGAAGAACAGGAGTGTCAGTCATATTGTCTGTGGTCAAAATGAGGAAATCTGAGCAGAGTAGTTCCCACACAATATTTTATCACACACACAGTATGATAGTGTGAATGTGTGGATAGGTGTGCTGGTGGGACAAAATGAGCTGGAGCTTCCAAACTGAGGGGAGGGAACATGTCCTCTGTGGGTCGGTGGTCCGACTCAGACGATTGCGAGAAACGTACGTCCCTTCCTTCAAATATTTCACATAAGAGTGTTTGAGTATGTATTTGAAATTTGAGAGTGTGGGGGCAGCAGCCACAGCCACGTCCATGTTCACTACCAATGCAGCGTGCACCAAGACTTGGGATGGGGACGGATGGAGAGCCTCTCCACAGGGGCTGCGGAGGTGTGGTGTTCCAACTTCTGTATGCACATCCCTGTGTTTTTCTACTGCTGTTATTTATTGATTTGGTATTTTCAATTTTAACATCAATGTTAGGCCTTTCTCAATTCAATGAAATTGGTGTACAACTCGAGAACTTTATTATTAGTTAGTTTGGTGCCATCCTAAATAGGACTGTTTTTATTGTTGCCTGGCTTTTTAGCCAGGCTTTTTGCTCTTTTAAATTTGTGTTTGAACCTGTGTCAGCCTATGCATTTTAACGAGAGGACCCTTAACTCTTTTAAACCAAAGGGTGGTGTTGTCAGGTTTTAAAGATATTTTAAACATTGCACTGCTGCACTTTATCAGTAGAGTTAAAGGGGTAACATCCTTTTGCACAGTGCTGGGTAAAGTGTACGTTGAAAGGGCCACAATATGAACAATAATTCAAAAAGTAATATTGTGGGCAACCTGAGAGACTGACAGTATGACACTGTAATTATAGCTTAGATTGTACGAAACACTAAAATCCTTTTTACTTCTATCTGTCAATGATATAAAGTTCTGCTTGCCAACATTTGTCAGCTGATGTGAGTGAGATGTTCTTCTCATGGGCTGCACTTGCACTTGAATGTCTTCACTATGAGTCATTATTTAGGTCACATTAGAAACCAGATGAGTCACTCTCCTCTTGGGCTGCGAAGTTCATTTAATGCCAGATATCACCATTTAGCACCATAGCACATTTCTAGCATCAGCACTTCCTAGTGGTTGAGCTTGGTAGGAGTGTTTCAGTGCACCTCAGCTCTACCCACACGCCATCATATTGCCCACTGCCAAGATGGCAGCACCTGCACCCTGAAAACTTGAGCCTCAGAGGCGTATGGATGATGTCACAGAGACTAAAACCATTTTTTTATTTATACCATGGTCTGGGTGGATACTGTTTTCAAATTGGCTGGAAGATGTGCATTAAAACCGTCTATTACACAGGTAGTTTGGTTCAATTTAATCACAATTCTAAATTCTTCTGCTATCCAACTTGTAACCACAGCAACATTAAAAAGCACAGCTATCAAAGCTTACTTGTTATCAACTTCTGCAAGCACAGCTGACTTATCAGTGTCATAAATGAATGCCTGGGAAGGAAAACACCAGTGGAATTTTTCATTTTGTTTCCGAGTCTTTCCTTTATATTGTTGGCAAATGACCATATGACCACCTCGTAGGAGTTACCAAAGAATGAACTACCTCTGCTTTGAGTCATGCCTTAAAAACTGTTTCACACACACCTATTCGTTGATTTTCCCTTATATAGCCAATGGTTTATAAATTCAAGGACACACAAATTGTCTATCCTGTCTTTCCCAGCCCACCCTCACCTTAGAAAGAGTGTCTCCTCCTTGGCCATGAGGGCTTCCTTGGAATGTCCTAAGAAGTGGTTGATCCTGGTATCGCAGTTGAGATTCCTTGGCTTGTAGCAGAACCACGGCTCCCCCGTGTGGAGGTCGGTGTAGTTGCACAGTGGCTGGTCCGGAGGCAGGCAGACATTACAGACTGAAGTGTCAGAGACAGAGCCAGAGCGAAAGAGGCTCTTGAATGCAATTCGGCCCGGATGTTCCCTGTTCAGCCTGTGCAGCACCGTGATGGCCTCACTGGGGTGAACCAGTATCACCTGAAAGGGAAGAACCAGGGTTTTCACTCTGTCCACAATGTTTTGTCCTCTGTCATATTGGTAAGGAAAAAGAAAGTTAATGAAACTCAAAGGTCCAGTAGGCAATATTTTTGCGTCAAAACACTAATGGTTGGATGCGGGTGCACCACAGCACAGAACTTGAACCTGAGATCCTTCCCTGCGCCACTTCATGGGGTCTTTAAACCCTTAGGACACTCAAGGTCTGTGAAAACACATGGGTCCATGGTTTGGCCTAAAAAATGATATTAGAGGGCAAACACATAATTGAAAACGGTAGCAAATGCAGGGATGCCACTACAGGTGTGATGCCGTCTGTCCTCGTGTTACCGGTTAGGAGTGTAGCTGCAGCATGCTGCACCAGCTGGAAGTGAGGCAGCGATGACTGACTAATTCCAAAATATAGATCATTGCGATAATCCAGCTGAGAGGAAATGAAGGCATTAGTAACTATCCTCAAGTCATGAAATGAGGGGGACATTTTAAGTTTGGCAATATTTCTGAGCTGGAAAAAACAACTTTTCACTACAGAGTTAATGTGTTTGTCAAATTTTAAGGCTGGATTGAAAATGATACCAAGATTTCTGGCATGGGGATGAAAGTCAGGCACCATGACTTTGGATAAAATGGCAACTTGGAAGTGGTTTAGAAAATATTAACAGTTACGTCAAGGTTAGGCTTTTAAGTAATGGTGTGTACTACGTGTTTAAAGCTAGAGGGAACAGAACCATTAGCTTGGCTACTGTTTCGAATTAGTGAAACTGTAGGACCAACAATGCGGAATACTTCCTTCAAAGGCATGTAGGACAAATGTCTAGGGAATAGGTAGTAGATTTGTGTTTGAGACTATCCCTGCGTTCCAATATCCGTACTACCATAACATTTAGTATGCAAAAAAAAAGAAAAAAAGGAATTAGTATATCCCAATACATAGCATGTCAGATGCAGTATGCCAAGAGTACCAGGATGTTCTACTACACCCGGTCAGATTTCGCAGTATGCATGTCAGCATGTGTCTCTGGCCATTCTGACCCATGATCCTTTGCACAGCGGAAGTTACGTCGCACTGATTGAGGCGTGTGTACAACCCACGCCCACATACGGAAGACAACACGACACACATATAGCACTCACCTCGGTCAGTGACAGCAGAAGCGACAGAAAGACAGAAGATAAGAAATATGACAGACCACAGCGCAGTATGAAATAGCACCGGTATTTTGACAACAACATTCAAATGTGGCGCTACGGACGGTGAGCAAGAGGGTCGGAGTTCTGGGATGATGGATGTAGTGTGTCCCAATAGTATGCATATGCATGCATACTGCATACTACACTACATACTTTGTAAGGGCAGCTGCAGTACATACTAAAAGTAAAATGTAGAAGTACGTGATTTGGAACACAACCTATGTCTTTAATATGGGAAGAGACACTAAATAGAGACTCTAGCTTGCTAAAGACAGGTGAGCATGGAGGTACCATGGAGGGGTCATATGCAGGAGGTGAAATATTGGATCATATGCTATGCTTATGACAGGGCAGCTAATCCTCCCTCACAGCCACTGGGCTGAGGGGAGCTAAATAAATCATAGTTAGTGGGACATATTTCTAAGAGCTGGCTATGTTCACCAGGTTTTAGCCAGGATTCAGTCAGGAATAGGAAGTCTAGGTGGGTGGAGGACATATCATTTAGAATGAAAGACTTATGCAAGGGAGACCTCACATTTAGAATATCCAGTTTACACAGGGCAGCAGGTGA
>OMLB01019207.1:3089-14079 GCA_900302555.1 Myripristis jacobus
AGTGAGGCCTGCTGCAAGGCAAACTGTGAAGCTGACGTCATAGTGCTCATCTCTAATCAGAGGGTTTAACAGTTATTATTGGGGGGTTTCCTCACATCTGGAACCCCCCTCAACCACCACCCAAACACACACACACACACACACTTTACTCCTCCATCAAGTGTTAGATTGTCCAGTTACTAAATAGTTCACCTACTGGAACTGTCGGTCCTGCCTCTTTCATATTGCATGTTTTTTTTCTTTTCTTTTCTTTTCTTTTCTTTTTTTTTGCCCCTCTCTTTTTGGTTTAGCTGCCTGTGAGGCTGCAGTCAGACACCTTCATGGTCATCTGACCCTTTGAAACCTCAGCAAATTCACTTGATTTCTTTCAAAAACATTGGAAAGGAAAAAAGGTGATGAGCAAATTAGCAAGGCATGTCCCACACATGAGCAAGAAATTTGCTAATTTTTAAGAAAATAAGCAGAAAATGAAAAGTACTGGAAGACGAGGGCGCAAACATTTAAAAAAAAAAAAAAAAAAATCAAATACATCAAGGGAAAAAAGAAAAGCAGCATAAAAACTATAAACAATTACAACTGTGCAGTATAGTTATAAACATATAAATACATTCCAGCCCAAAAACTCAAAGCCCACCCACAGGCTCCAGACTACACACGCATAATAAAGGTGACACAAATCTGCTGACTTTTATGTAAGAAAAAAGGTTCTGCTTTGAAATGGGAGAAAGTTACTCCTGAATAGTCGATCCAAATCCACTGAACATCACCAACAACAAACAGAAATCAATCTTTCCAACATTTCCAGATTTCTTGTGTGTATGTTTTTATACCCAAGTATTTAAACAGCTTATATAAGCAATTAAAAAAAAAGTCTACTTTCATTGTGAATACCAGCGGTGCCGAGGCAAAAATGTATTTGGGGGCCCCTGCATTTTACCATGAGGATGACCAACCTGAAACGTTTTTACTCTCTGAACCAAATTCACCTTAATTGTTACTTTGGTGATTTTTTTTTCTAATAATTTTCTTGTAATTTCTTACTGATACTGATTTCTTGCTCATTTTCTGATCATTTTCTTTTTACTAATTTCTTGCTAATTCCAGGGTCATTTCTTCTTAATTTGCTCACCTTGTTTCCCCATGTTTTTGAAAGAAATCAAGTGAATTTGCTGTCATTTCAAAAATTAGGCCGCATTCAGATGCCTTGCACAGGCATTTAAACATAAGAAATCTGACGTTTAAATATGTCATTTCAATAATTATACAGTTTTCCTGTCATTTTTTGCAAATTTTTCAGTAATATTTTGCTATTTTTCTTTTTTTTTTTTGACTAATGTGCTGCTTGTTAATGCTTATTATTTGTCCCATATGTTTTTGTTAATATTCTCATTTCCTTTTTTCTCATGGGGTTAATTAAGCTTTCAAACAAACAAACAAAAAATCTGATTGGTTGTTGGGGTCTAGCACTGAGAAAGGCGGGCTCTAGGTGCTGTGCCTGACCTGCCTGTCTGTGGAAGTGGCCGACATGGACAGCTCATTTTTAACAAAATATCACACTGAACCCTACAGTTTTGCAGTATGAAGTTAAGTGACACGGAGTCAGAACAGACAAAATGAACAAATGATCAAGAAACTTCCCAGTGATTTGGTATTTTTGATGACTGTAATTAAGACTCCCCTTCTCACTGCAGTAGCAGTGTGGCTGTTTGATGGTGTGCTTGCTGCAGCGTGGCCTTGCTCGGGGCAGGACAGGTGTTTGCCTGGCTGTTCACTCCATGTATTTGTGTCCCTTCATTCGGCTGCAGCCTTGGCTAAAACAGGCCTTGTCATGGCCTCAAAGAATGACAGAATGACAGCTTTCTGCTCCTGAAAACCAGCGCCAGCCTGCCCAGGCTGTAAACTGCACTAAAGATAGAGACTGCCTCCTGCATCCACTCTCCCATTGTCTGTTAGGTACACATCGTGTGCACCATGTGTACACACACACACACACACACACACACACACATACCTTTGGGGATGAAATGCCTGAGCCTTTCAAGCTGAAGAAGGCAAGTTAACAACGATGTGTGTGCCAACAAAGAAGTAATTTAACAGCCATTTCCTGGTGTCTGAGTAGACACATGGGTTGGTGAGGAGAGTTTAGGTCAAGTACTACATTTCCCCTTTTTCTTTTGAAGAGTGGCGAATGGTCCCACCACCGCCCTCCATGCCCCACCCCACACACTCACACACACACACACACATACAGACACACACAGACACACTCTTGCCATGTGTTTTGATGTTTTATTAGACAAAGGTTTGGAAGAGAAAACAGTGAAGATGGCCTCACAGCAAAGAAAGGAAGAGCATCGAGCACTGGTGTAAAAAGTAATCAAAATTCATCCTTAAGTAAAAGTAAAGACACCCTTCCTCTAACACTACTCAAGTAACATTACAATACTACTTCAGGTAAATTGTGTTTGTTAATAAAGACTTTTTTGTTCAGATATTTGTTGATAGCCAGCTTCTTAATATATATATATATTAGTATTTGTTTATTTATTTTTGGAGTCATTAAACTGATGAATCTTAAAATTTGATTGTTTGTGCTTGTTGCAAATATTTCAGTGTCATAATTCAAAATTTCAGTGAGATATTCCATAAATGTATGCTTATTGGATTTGTTGATTATGCAAAAAAATACAGATGTATTTTGCTAATGAAATTCACAAGATGGAAATTTACCAGACGGATGTTCCAAGGGCCGAGTTCCCCTGAACGCAGCAGAGTCGTGTTTTGGGTGGACAACCTCCAGACGTGAGGTGTCTTGACTGAGATGACACTCTGTGTGTATCATCTGATCCAGTCTATAAGAGGAGAAAAACACACATTATTACTCCTGGACAAGGTTCAGACGCTCACCACAACTTATATATCTCAAATAATTTAAAATCTTTCAGATCTGGGATTCATTTGAATTCACGTTGTCAGGCAACTGATTAAATTCTGAACTGAAAAAAGCGGCTTGATAAAGCTCAACTTTCAAACATTTCACATTCACTTTTCAGTCTGTGATGCTGTTATTACTTCATCAATAACTAAAGAAAACAAGGTCAAGCTGGTGTTGAAATAGCTGGGCGGCTCTTGCATGGTCCAGAGGCAAATCAGGGGCTTAGTGGGAACATTCAAATGGCCTCAGCAGCTGCAGCCAGCGCCCAGCGCATCTGAACACCTGCTGCCAAACACCTGCCAATCACACATAGACACACACACACTCACATACACACACTTATTCTTGCACCCATTCAGTATTAAACTACTAATCTACAACTTCGCTGTAAATAATCGTCCGTATCCGTCCGTATCACTGATGATGTACCACAATATCAAGTCTTCCTGAAAGCTTTGACGTTCTCTGTTCTTGCAACACATTTCATGGGAGTGTGTATAAATAGAACCCCACTTTTAAGGTCATTTCACATGTTATCACTACACATTTTTTGCTCTTCACCTGTCATTTAATGGTGCTTATTCCCTATAGACTTTCTGGGAAACCACCTGGTTAAGGTTAAGAAAAGTCATGGTTGAACTTGGATGAATGGCTCAGTGAAGTCGGGCTGATTTTAGCACTGTTCCAGGAAGTTCCATAGCGAGCCGCTGGCTTTGGCTGGTTAGCCACTAAAACTAACTCTGTGGAACAGAGCTATGCTAAGTCTTTTTGTAATTCCATTTTTATTGTTGTTGTTTTATTGATAAGTGACACCACATAGAACAAGGACATCACATGAACAGTGACCACAGAAAACCACCAAAATAACAATAACAACACTGGAAATAAAAAAAACAGCAATAACATAATAATAATAATAATAATAACAAACAGACCAGGGTTTTTTTCCAGCAGGGCTAGTATAAAAATTCAGTTGAACTTTTGCCAAATCCCACTAGCAGAAAACAAACAAACAAACCAAATAAATAAATAAATAAATAAATAAAATCATCCCCTCTCAGAAATACCTTCAGCGCACAATGTTGCTCTGCTTTGACTGTTTCCAGATTAAATTTGCATTACAAATTTTGCATTGTACCTCTTGAATTTGAAGTTCAACAGCCAACCAGCATCTCCTTCATGCACCTTGGCACAGACTTTCCAAGGGAAGTTGAGCAATATGAGCCCTTGCTTTTAGAACATAACCAATATACTCTAGTTCGAAGACTGAAGATCGTGAAGTCTATTCCAAAATGAACAGGACACTGAGGAGTTGAAGGGACATGTCAATCATGATAGCCCAACTATAACTAAAGCCTTGAGCATTACTGGATCAATCTCATCCATTTCTTCCACTTTATCATTGAATAGCTTTCCCAGTGACCTCTGCCAAGGAAATGGGTTCAGACCCTACAAGATCTTCTACCACAACTGCCTGAACAGAGGATATGTCTTCAAATTTAGGAGTTCCTCAGAGTATTCCTTTCACCTTTTTGACAGTGTCCCTAGTCGAGTATTTCCATGTCTCTGCTCTGCTGAGAGCATCCTGGGAAATGTGCTACCTTTACCCCCAAAATCACCAAATTCTTTTCTAAAACCTCTTTGAGGCTGCCTGAAAGTCATTCTTCACAGCCTCTCCAAACACTTCCCACACTTAAGCTTTCACTCTTGCAACTACTGCAGCTGCAGCTTTTTTGCGTTTCCAGTGCTTTTTAGGTGTATCAAAAGTCCCTTGTGCAGTCTTCAATCTGACAGCCCCTTGTCTTGCAGCAAAGTCTTGGGTTGCCACCATGATAAGTAAACTTTTTTTTGTCACAGCTTCCATAGCAGAGGTTTTGAACAGTAAGCACTCTGACACCATGTCTACCACGTCCTCCAGGATGCAGACACTCATTTGGAAGTGAGAGCTGAAATCCTTGCCCAGTCATCCACAAGATGTTCCAGCAAATCCGTTTGGGCTTAGCAGGTATATTCCCGGCCATTTGAGGGTGGTCAGCAGGTGGTGGTCAGCAATCGGTTCAGCCCCTATCTTCACCTAAATGTCCACAATATATGGATGCAGGTCTGATGAAACGACCACAAAATGGATCATGAACTTTTGACCCAAGGAGCTCTATTGCATATACATTTATGAGCCGTGGTTCACCCTGGTAGGATTGAGATGCACCATTCACTGCTTATAAAAGCACTTTAGTGATTGGGTTGTGTGGTTTTTTGTGCTAATGTGAAGGTAGTGACAATCCCAGCATCCCTTTTGCAACGGCACTGTTCTAGCACAGGAATAACGTTTTGTGGAACCCATTATCACTGTGACATGGAGGGAAAATGCTCTAGGTTGTTGGTATCTTTTAAATCAATAAAAATGCATCATCACACCTGATAAAGACCCATGACCAAAACATGGTATCAATAAATTGTTGGGAGCTTAATATTCAGTGTCCTTCCTTTTAGTTATCTTCAGTTATTCTGCATCCTTGTCAGCTCACATTGGCAGTTATTTCACTGGCTTCATACAAAGTAGCATCAAAAATAGTGTTAGGAGGAAAACATGGATGTGGGCAATATGTATGTGAGGGGCAAGTGTTTTGAAAATGGATTGATCGAGGCATACCAAAGCGAGAAAGTTACAGATGTATGTTGTCAAGAATTTTTTCAAGCCATATGTGGCTCTTGAGAAATGTTAATTTTGCTATCATAGAAGCAAAAAAATGGGAGAATAGGTGCATTGTCCATGTCACTGAATGATACTACTGCCAGAAGTAAAATTTTTAGCGCATGGGCCAAGAACTCAGTAAGCATTACATTAGTTGGTTGGTTCATTGGTTCATTCATTTGTTCATTCATACACTGGTTGGTCGGATGGTAGGTTCATTGAGTCATCTGTTTGGTTGCATATGACACTTTTCAATGCAGATCACAGAGTAGTAATACAGTACAGAAGTAACCCCAAAGGTATTCTAGATGATGTCATATGCATATTTCATATTACATTACTGGGAACAATACTCAACTTCAGAAACTACTCTGCAAACATCGAGCTCAAAGGGGAATCACATGAAAAGCTGGAAAAATAAGCTGGAAAAAAACATAATTTGGATTTTGATAAGATTTCCTTTTAAAATGACCAGAAACCACTGAACTGCTGGACAACACAGGAAAGACAATTTCACAACCAGGCACATTCACAGAACTTCCGATAGTTTGATGGGGAATTAACATGGATGTGGATGACCATATAGGTCAGTTTGTAGGGGAGTAACATCCTCTCCACACAAAAGCCTGATATTCACTCTGGCCTGACATCATCTTGCTGAGTCTTAAAGTCTCTTTCAACCAAAACGACTGCTCAGGCCAACTCTGACTCAAACAGTGTCATCAACATTACAGGCCGTGCTTCTCAAATGTCAGTGATAGTTCAAGTCACGCTGCAGCAGTCTGGCCCACTACAAGGCTCATTTCATCAGCTGGACTGTAGGGCCTGCAACCAAGTAAACAAATCCTCTTCACAAATATAACTCCAACATTTCAACGATGAGCACTTTTAGGGCTGTTCTACACCAACACTACAGTACATTATTAAGATAATGTTTACTGACAAGATTTGATTCTGAAATGCTTCCTTTCCCGTTTCATGTGGTATAAATTACAAAAATTAGGCACTTCCTTTCTGAAAAAGACAGAGAAACTTGTCCATGCATTTGTTGGCTCTAGGCTGGATTATCGCAACTCCTTACTCTCAGGCTGTCCCAGCAAGTCTCTAAAGAGCCTCCAGCTGATTCAGAATGCTGCTGCATGTGTATTGACCAGAACTCAGAAAAGAGATCATATTTCTCCCATATTAGCTTCTTTGCATTGGCTGTCTGTAAAATCCAGAATAGAATTTAAAATCCTCCTCTTCACTTACAGAGGCCTTAATGGTCAGGCACCATCTCATCTGAATGAGCTCGTAGTGCCTCACCACCCCACTAGAGCACTGCACTCCCAAACTGCAGCCTTACTTGTGGTTCCTAGACCAAAATCCAAAAGTCCAATGGCAGGCAGAGCCTTCAGCTGTCAGGCTCCTCTTCTGTGGAACCATCTTCCAGCTTGGATCCAAGACGCAGACATCCTTTCTCTCATTTGATCTCATATCCATATTCCATTAACGGATGTTACTAACTGACCAACCTCTCTCTCCTGTAGTTTTGTGCTCTCTCCTCTCCCTTCTCCCTTCCTCTGTTGCTTTTCAGCAGGTATTTCTGCCTCTGATCCCCCCATGATCCTGCTCAATGCCCATTTCTACAATATCTAATTTACTTGTCATTAGTCCTATCATTACTGATCCAATTATTAGTTTTGCTCAGTTCCACTCTCAGTCCTGAATGTAGTGGGAAGACATCCAGACCTACAATTATCATAGTTATTATTCTTGTTGTCACTGTTGCTACTATTACCATTATTATTATCAGTTGTAGTATTATTATTGGTATTATTATTGTTGTTGTTGTTGTTGCAACCACTGTTAGTATCATCATTACTACAATAATTACTAGTATTATTATACAGCCCTATGTCAAACTCTCTCTCACTCTCTCACTCTCTCTCTCTCTCTCTCTCTCACACACACACACACACACACACACACGTGTTAACTTGACCCTGAGGGTGTGACAAGCGGACAGTGAATCAAAGGACACTGGGAAACTGTCATGTATGACACAAATTGATTGGGACAGTCGTGTTCTACCAGCTCTTTGTTTCATCTCAATCAACAACACTGAGAATAAACTTTAGATTACATTGCCTTCTCAGATGTTTGTATGAATGTATTAATACTATACTAATATTAAAATTAAAATTCATCTGAGACAATAAATAATTCAGTGTGTCATGCTGCTGAACTAAGACCATTCCTGAAGAACCAGCCATCTCCCAAATCTAGAAATCAGCTATGTAGCATATATATATATGTATACAGAAAAGCAGGAACAAAGGCAGTAACATGTGCAGAGTACCCTAATTCTACTTTTGTTAATAAAAACTAGTCAAAACATCTTCTTGGTCACATTTATTTATTTGATTTTTGTGGCATTTCTGTTTGACGTGTAACTGGATTATTAGGGAAATATCACTTAATAGAATGACAAATTATTATAATAATGCTGTTGCAATGATGGTGAACATGTCAATGTTCACTGACAAAGAATGGGAAACAGATTTTGTGGGCATGTGACAGTTACTGTGACATTTTCCAAGGTTATGGAAATATATAGGCCTATATGTTCAGAATTACCCAGACCAATAAGTGTGAAATTTATCTAGGCAGCTCTTCAAACTCTGTGTCTTAATACGCACTCACAGTTTGCTCTTCTACTGGCTTTTTGTGTTGTTCACTTTCACATCAAAATGAGCTCCATAACAAAATAAGTTAGCAAAATACCAATTTGATTTATATTGCTGAGACCTACAGGTATCAACTATACGTTCCATATAACTGTCCCTTCACTTTATTTTACTTATTCTGATATGGCTTGTTATCAGAAAGTGATACATAATTACTGTATTTTCACCACATTCCCATCCAAAATGAGTTTTGGGTTATGTCTGTGTAGCGGGGAATCAGCAGGGGGTAGCCCAATTGCGGCTGTGTGGATTGAAAGAAATCATCCCATTTTGCCCTGGAAACCAATTATTTGCTTGCAAGACCCATTTGAATAATTTTACAATAGTGGTAAGGTCACCAGAGGATACCCTCAGTTCATCATGACTTCATTTTGCTTTGACCCTGCAACCGTAACATTATCATTACAAATAATAACTGAAGGCAAACACAGACTTTTTTTTTCCCTTACTCTTCTTTCCCGCTATTTATTTGCCACAGCTCACCTTTGAGGTCCTTGAGAATCCACATAGATTTACTAGATCGTGCTGTATCACAACATGCACACACACACGCACACACACACACATACATATACACAGATAGAGACCCACAAATAGACAGCCAATTTCCAACCACGAATACATTTGCTTTCTGTATATGGTGGAACAAACAGTCAAGGGGAATAAAAATGCTCCGGGGAGTTCCATTTGCCATTCATGTGTCCTATCTATATGAATTGAGAGCTGAAAGTGCCAGTGTAGATACTGCACCACACCACACCTCCACCCCCTTTTCCAAATGTATAGCGAGAGGCAAGGTGGTGCAGAGCTCAGCAGTTTAGTGAATCTCTGCATGCATTGAGAAATAGAGGCACCTGAGGGAAAAGGTCAAAGTAATATATATTTGACATGAAGAGAGGAAGGGCTCTCTCACCTTCCGGGGATGAGGGTGTAGTGTTTCCTACAATTTTGCACCTCAGTTATGCAGAGGGTTTGGTACTGTGGGCAATGATCTTAATTTCTCTCTTTAATCTATGCAGAAGATGATGGACATGATACAGTTTTCCTGTTGCATGTGTATATTATCTAAACATGCTATCTTTTGACTACTTTTTCATTTATCAAGCTGAACATGTTATTTTTGTTTGGTCACTCAACTGTCTTTCTTGCTTAGTTACTCCAATCCAATCCAAGTGCAATCTATCCATCAAATAGTTTCTGTGTGATTTGGCAAAGTTTCCAGTCTGTCTCCTTCCACCCTAATGCAATGGGACTGGATGGATATTGTTGCAGAGCTCAAACTGCCACTTAACTTGTAAAAAATTCAACAGCAGCAGCTTTTTTCCCCCAAAACAATGACATGTATGCTTGAAATAATCAGTGCATTATGTCCTGTTGAAGAGCACCTGCAAACTGTATATACCAGCCCCCAACAAGTATCAATTAGAGACAAATAGATACATTTTGCTGATTTTGTGGCCGACTAGAAACCTCGCTAAATCCACTTACACTAAGGGTAAGAGAAAATAGCTTATATTTTTTTATTTTGTGTGAACTGTTCCTTTAAGTTGGCTAACTTACTTCCTTGACAAATGTACTATTGCAACGTTAGCTGACTATGCACTGCCATTTAATCATTGCTAGTTTTGTCAAACAAGTGCAACATGCATGAAATAATTAGGTTACTTCCTCAATATATGAGTCATTCTCTGTCTAGGTTTTATTGATCCACATTGATGAGAAATGCCAAGTCTTGAGATCACTTTAGTGCATCAGTGCACCCAGATGAATCCTAAATAAAAATGTGCTTGAGTGGCTGGTTGGGTGGTTAATTTACCCTGATGAGCAGCAAAAATGTGATCAATACATAGTTGCTGTTGACTGAAAATCTTGTATCTTTAAAATGTCAACTGTCTACAAACCAGGAAACACAGCTTTGTTTTAGCTTAACAAATTAAGCATTTTAAACATTTTTTTAGGGTATTCTGTGGGCTTGTCAAAATTTTTCATAAGCCTACTGAATAGCCTCAATGCATGTAATCCTTGAATGAACTCAAGTGAAACATGAAATCATTGAAAGTGTAGTTCTGAATATTCGCCAGCATTAAATATTAAAACACCATTACTGGAACCCATGAGTGTGTATTTCAAACATGTATAATATATGCAGCACCTGAATTTGCATACAACATATGTGCACATTGGCATGTTCACACATACAGGAGATGCAGATAAATGAATGCAGACACACACACATAAACAGCCCTCACACAGAAACACACAGAGGCACAGACAAATGCAGGCAAGGTGTGGATAAACACCCTTATTTGGATGTGCTCATACAAACAGCCATACTGGCGGCTATACAGTGGATATAAAAAGTCTACACACCCCTGTTAAAATGCCAGGTTTTTGTCATGTAAAAAAATGAGACTAAGATAAATCATTGCAGAAATTTTTCCACCTTTAATGTGACCTATAACCTGTGCAACTCAATCGAAAAACCAACAAAAATCTTTTACAGGCAGGAAATAAAAATAAAAAACTAAAATAATGTGGTTGCATAAATATGCACACCCTTAACTAATACTTTGTTGAAGCACCTTTTGATTTTATTACAGCACTCAATCTTTTTGGGTAGGAGTCTATCAGCAT
>OMLB01019208.1:0-11836 GCA_900302555.1 Myripristis jacobus
GAGAAGGGCTCCCTGAAGCCGATCCTTCAAAGTTCATGCGATGGAAACAAAAAAAGGACAAAGAAAACAAACGCTCTGCAACAAGTCATACTCAAATAGCATGTCAATTATTGGGGTGCTGAAAAAGATTTAACCATAGCAGTGATTCTGCATGTTTAGCACCTACAAAATGTATAAACGTCACATCTCTGCCAATCACCCTGAGATTATTTTTCTTACCTTTTATCCAGCCTTTGCTTTCCATTCATTCCACTATGAAATGGAAACTTTCAGAACTTTATTTGCGTCAGTGTTCCAACACCATAACAAAGTCAAGCAGTCAAAGCGGCAGCACTGCTGTGTTTTGAAGACCTGAAAACTGGGCCTTCCTCCACAGAAAATAAAGAGAATTATCAGTTCAGTGCTATATGAATGGTGATGACTTTGTTAGCCACAGAAGCAGAACATTATCAGGTGGGTGTTTGAACCAAAGATTCAAATTCGAAGATTGAAGGATTTTAATTCTGTGTCGAGAAATCTCGAGCACCCTCACATGATCTGTGAAACGGTGTGTTGCAATGCAAAATGTGGGTAAGTTGTAGTAAAGAGAGCAAACATCCAAAATCACTGGTATGGCTCTTTAATTTGAATGTCAATGTGGAAAGTGTATGTGTATTTTGTGTGTGTGTGTGTGTGTGTGTGTGTGTGTGTGTGTGTGTGTGTGTGTGTGTGTGTGTGTGTGTGTGTGTGTGTGTGTGTGTGTGTGTGTGTGTGAGTGAGTACTGCAGCTACTCTACTGGCACTTAGCGAAGGTGCTATTCTGTCCTGCTGCTTTTCCTACTCACTAAAACTAGACCATAGAGATAGAGAGACAGAAAGAGACACAGAGAGAGAGAGAGAGAGAGAGAGAGAGAGAGACTTTGAATTAATTTTCTTTTTTGGGTTTGCAGCTTTTTCAGTTGACAAAACAGACAGGAAGAGGAGCCCATCAAAGAGGCCCCATGCAGCCACATATAAAAAGCTATTTGTCATCTCATGTTCGTATTGAATAACGATGGGCTGGTGCCTACAAGTGTCGTCTGATCAGATTTCTCCTCTTGTCAGAACGAGATAAAGGATCACTTGAGGTGATTGAGCGCTTTACGGTAATGAGCTTCAAGAGACTCATTGTCGCAGCAGGGGGGAAAAATGGGAGAGATTGATGCTGAAATACAACTGAAATGGCTGAACATGAATACAGCGTAATATTCAAATGCATTATTCCTGATTTGGCCAAAATAACCAGCTCTTCACCAGGATCAGGCATGAGTGGTCAGCCTACTGAATGTAAATAAATAAACAAACAAACAAACAAATAAATAAATAAAAAGCAGTGCAGAAAACTGAGACGTTTAAAATCAGATATCTGTCACTCTCTGCTGGTTAACATGAGACATTGCATAAGTCCTGCCTGGCCAAGCTTTCTGTCAAATCATCTCATCCTTCTCCCTCAAGGATTGCATTTTGCCGCCAGTGTTTATGGATTCATGTAAAAGTGCGTGCATGTGAAGTTACCGGGTGCAGTTTATTGCCCCCCCGCCCTCCTCCACCCCCTAAGCAACGGTGTGTAAGCAGCTGATGAATCCTTTCAAACTCACTGTAACATCAAGGTAAAGTGATACAAGGATCATTTTAATACCTATAAACTGTGAATTCACATGTTTTGGGTGGGAGCGTTGTTGATTTCACAATACAAAACATATTTAAAACGTTAATGATTTCCTTACATGTGCTTACCACTATGTTACCACTTGTTAACTCTATATACAATATTTCTAAATGCAACTTTGGTTTGGGTTATAATAAAGTGTTATCATAGGTTTTGCATGGGTCCCGTCCAAAAGCCACATACTACAGTACAGTGCATTACACAGCGTACAAGACTAGTCTATAATTATATCCTAAATATATCCTGATATGGGTTTGTTGTCACCTGTGCACAATTTGCACAGTAGACTATCAATATCAGTGCATAAGAGTGAAACAATGCACCAGAAATATTTTTTAAATTAAAAAAATAGATAAAAATGAAACATAAGAATTAAAGAAATATATATATTAATGAGCCTTGCAGTAGATTTTGAGAAACGAATTAATGTAATCAAATGACATCAACATTTATAGCATTATATGGTAACAACTGGCTCAACATCATAAGAGCAAAAGAGGTACAATGTCAAAAGTCCATGCAGAACAAATTAATTACATGGTAAGGTATGGTAAAGCTTCAGTAAGTCTATCAGAAACATAGGCAGTTTATGTCTGTACACACACACAAACACACACACAATCTGAAAAAAAAAAATCTGTTCAAATTCTAAATTGTGAAGTCTAAATTGTGACTTCCAGTATCCACAACACACTACAAATAAGATTCAACTTTGTGTGTGTGTGTGTGTTTTTTTCTGAAACCAATTATACAAATCAGTTGTACACATAGCCCAATCCCTCCCTCTCCAAGTAAAACCAGTTAACCAATCAATTAATGTAGGCCGATTTCGCTTGCTATTAAGAGTCATTTACTGAGGGCTGTGGTATACTGTGGCAGATAATCAGCACCGTATTTGATTATCCATCGAGAAAATTATTCATTCTCCAGTGTGAGCAACTGGCGGGTTACAGAGATTATTTCTGTTATTATGGCGCTGAATGGCTTGGCCAATGGCCTCAATCCGATTTATCCCTATCAGAGAGAGAGCCACTGTTGTGAACCATAAGTGTGTGTCTGTGGGTCCGTGTGTGCATGCATGTGTGTACATTTGCAAGTGTAATCTTGTTTAATTAAGCTGTTTGGAATTTCAAAGATATTTTCTTTGCATGTTGCAATTATTCCCATCAGCTCTGGAATAATGCAACACAGTAAATTTGCCAGTGTTACTAAGAGTTGATTCTTCAGTAATAATTGTTTGGAACTGACGAGTGCTGTCTGTTCACTCGCAGAGCTGATGCCACTCTGGGCCGGCTTTTCAGAATTATCTAAAAATGTTGAAGCTCTGATGGGTGCGGGCTTCTGTAAACACAAGCATAGTAATGGTTTATACTTTCAAAGTTAAAATATACACTGACGATTTTACCACAAGTATTGCAGGTATAATATTTTGTAAACTGAGCAAGCTTATTCTCATGACCCCTGTCGATCCTTCCTGACACCAGTGAAGTTCTCTAACGTATCTGATTGAGCTCTATGCCTCATCATCATTGTATAAATCCAACTTTTTAAAGCAGTACTTTTACTTCATTCTTAATTGTCTGATAGCATCAACACTTCTCCGGCGGTCACCATTGTATTACACCCTTCAACTCCTCAGTTTCCCCCAAATTTCCCCTTAAGTAGCTTCAAAGTTAAAGACAAACAACAAACAACTTTTTTTTTCATGTTGTGTGACGATGGGCCAGATGCAGCAACATCTTCTTAAATTTCTGTGATACTTCGTCTTATCTTAGTTCCAAATGTGCAAAATGGTCTATCTAATCTAAATCTGCTCTTACCCAGGTGCTGAAGGAGCAGTCTCACCTGTTTGTAAAGTGGAAGTGTGTGGCTGCATTCCAAATCGCATACTTCTACTTTTTACTTTTAGTATGTACTGCATCTGCCCTTACAAAGTATGTAGTGTAGTATGCAGTATGCATGCGTATGCATACTACTGGGACACACTGCATACGTCATCCCTGAACTCCGACCCTCTTGCTCACTTCCGTCGGCGTCCGTAGCACCACGTGTGTTTTGTTGTCTTCTGTATTTATATGTGGGCGTAGCTTGTACACGCAGCTCAGTCAGTGCGAGGTAACTTCCGCTGCGCAAAGGATTGTGGGTCAGAATGGCCAGAGAAGCATGCTGACATGCATACTGTGAAATCTGACCGGGTGTAGTAGAACATCCTGGTACTCTTGGCATGCTGCATCTGACATACTATGTATTTGGACATACTAATTCTTTTTTCTTGCATACTAAATAGTATGGTAGTATGGGTATTGGAACGCAGGGTGTGTCTGAACCTTTGTTATTAGGATGAAGTAACGCCCCCCAGACACTATATAAGGGCAGTGGTGCCGTGTGCAAAATACTCTGGTACATGCCCACGAAATGGAGGTGCCTCCAAAACAAGGCTGTTGGACGAAACAGCAGCTGAAGTCAGAGTTGATTGTGAGGTTTGTGCTGAGCCAAGTCAATTTTCTCTTCTTGGGACAATAACGGTCTGAACTGAACTGAACTAATTCCAAGTACTGTTGAATGAATGTGAAAAAAAAGAAAATGGGATTTTCCAGAGCCTCAATGCTGGCATTCAAGGAAAGTCAAAAAGCCAAAAATGGCAAATGAAATCTGTGATGTGAATAGAAAACAACTAGATGTCTTGTGCCTCATTTATACACATTTCTCTGTAATTCAACAGGACATACAGTATTTGGGCTCTATGTGAAAACACTAGGATCTCTACTAACATTTAAAATAAAATTCTGTGGGTTTGAACAAAGCAGCCTTCCTTTATGATGATGAACCAACCAGCAGAGCTGAAGAGGTTGAGATGACTTCACCAACTTTTCTGCAAAGCTCAGCATTTCTGCAGCTGGCATCTTTCAGCTCACCTTTTCAAGTGGCAAAATTCAAATCCCAAAAACTCACTGGTAATCATGAGGTTACTCCTTTAATTTTCATCCCCATCCTCAGTCTTACTCTTATTATTGTTCTTCTACAAGTCAGTCTGTGTGCACATGGCTGAATGAATTTGTGGAATTCTTTGATTCAGCAAAGAAGCTGTTATGAAAAATGTTATTTATTAAAGTGTGGCAAGAGACAAAGACCACTAAATCGAAATGTGGTAGCATGAAGAAATAGGACTGCATAGTTGTGAAGACTTTTTGTGGCATACAGATAGAATCACACCAAAACATGAGGATTTTTTTAAGATGCCATTTAAAAAATGTTAGGAAATTACAAATAACAAATGAATCAGAAATAATCATCAAAAGCTGTATTGCAGTGTAGTTTGATATTTGAAAACATGTTTGTGCTAGACAGTTTAGCATGTTTCCAGTCATTATACAGATAAATAATATTAATACAATATAAATATTAGTCTCCGTTTGAAGATCTCTCCATCTTTCTTTGCCTATCTTTAGCATTTCAGTATAGAATAGCAAAATATTTAATAAATAAAATAAAATACAAAGAGTTACTGATCTACAGTCTTTAATTTAACTTCACTTATGCCAGAATGGTACAGGACATATCTGAGGATTACTTTATTTTACTTCTAAATATCTCAAAAGCTGGCAACTTGATAAAGCTCCTTTTCAACAACCGTGCCCCACAGATCACAATATTTTCAGAGGAGGGTTATCTTATCTTGTTACAAAACGCATAACACCTTTGGCCGCATCTAGCAAAACTGGATCAGCTCTTTCACGCTGCATCCTCTCTCACAGCAAATATCAGATATTTTTCCAGCAGCACGTCGCGCACGAGGGGACAGGGGGTACCAGTGAGGAGCCGAGAGGAAGTCATCCCACACCCTGTGAGGCTGTGAGAAGGCGGTGGCCACCTCTGACGCTGCCTCGTTCTCCTCCGTGGAGATGCCCTGGTCCTCTGTGCAGAGAGAGAGAGAGAGACAGGAAGCTTGAAGCTGTCATCTGGGATTTACATCACCACACCGCCACTTTAAAGACACAACTCCATACATATACAAGGACCTATGATATGCACAATGCCTTGCTTCCCTTTCCATTCCTATTTATCCTTTTTACTTTATATTTATATTTGATATTTCATGTTTATATTTTATATTTAATCCCTATTGGTACTGCACACTGAATATTGTTGTGAATGCACAATGACAACAGGGATATTTGTATCACAGGAGAATATGGGAACTTTCTTTATTTCCAGATTCTTAATCATAACCTCATATGATGCTCCAGTGCAAAAATACCTTACTGTATTTTGGATTCAATGCAGTTCAACAAGGTTATGCATTCAACATGTAGGAGCAAACAAGTGAGAAATGAACAGACAATGACATGAGAATATTACTGTTGATGCTATGGTGTTGACTGATTGATTGATTGATTGATTGATTAAATTAATAAATTAACCCACAGTATGAATGCATCAGTGAATGCTCCATCAGAGTATATATCTTTCTGTATTGAGGGTGATATTCAGTGTAAGATAAGCACAGTTGTAGCCCCGTTACATCAATAATGATGATGTTTTGAAGCCTGTCGACTCACATATTGTTACAAATGTTTAAAATTTTCCTAAATATATTCGTCCATACTGATGCATTAAATTGGGCTCCCTGCCAGTCAATTTGGTCATGAGGTTTACTTTTGTAAAATACAAAACTTACTGAGAGGATTGCCATGGTGATGCCCAAACTCTAAGTCTGAGAGGCTTCTCCGTAGTCGAGAGTTGCCACAGGATGAGACGGCCAGACGTATCAGCTCTCTCCCACAAATCTTAATCCGGTCCTGCGCGTGGGCCCCACACTCTCCAACCGCGAGTACCACCATCAGAGACACCAGACACTTAGCAGCCGACATGGTATGATGTGTTGCTGAGCCTCAGTAAGTCAGTGGAGACAGGCAGCCAGGCAGACGGCGTGTAATGAAGGAGTGAAAGGATGGCTAGATGGGAATGGTTGGGCAGGTGGAGAGTTTAAAGGATGAATGGTGACTTATGAGGTGATCTGGAGGGGTTTATATAGTAGCTGAGTATTACCCATCATTGTGGGTAAGGTGGTGCTGAGCTCAGAGATTCTTGTGAAAATTCCTTCAACCTTGGTGAGGGAAAAGCACGTTCTGAGTCCCCTCAAGGCTGGAACTCTCGTTAAGATAGAAACCTGTCAGGCGATGATCTATGGGCAAGGTTTGAAAGCGTCTGAAATCCAGGTCCTAGATGAGAAGTTTAGGAGCTTGTTCTTTGTCAACCAGGCATGTGAGCACATTTTATTGCTCTTGTTATATTGGGTCAATGTCGCCTTCTGTTTTATTTTATTTTATTTTTTTCTGGTCCATAGTCCATACTCTCAGCTGCAACTGGGCTGATGTGCACATTTCATATTTATGGTGCATGAATTCAGCCACTGTAATATATTTGAAGCTCGCATTCACCTGTACATTGATGGTTATTTTGATTAGGTTTGGTTTGGTTTGGTAAAAATATGGTATATTTCAGATGTCAACAGGCCCTGTTACTGATTACCACCAGCAGCTGATCATCCCTGTCTGTCTGTCTGTCGGTCACCATGGAGATAACTGAAAAAGTACTGAATGGATTTGCACAAATTTTGATGGGAAAGGTCACGGGCCAGCAAAAAAGTGATTAACCTCTTGGGACAGTTGACCTCAAGGGGGATGACAATGGGCTTAGCATAAACCAAACAGATTGATGTAGCATCACAGAGCCCAGCAGGGAGGTTGGTCATGAATCAAGGTGGCTGACCAACTGACCAAATTCGCCCGACTGCCAAAAGATGTTGTCCTGTGCAGCAAGCCCTCCTCTAGTCCATACAACCACATGGGTCGTTTGCTCCAACCCTCTAACACGACCCACAGGAGCCTCTCTAAGAAGACCCAAAGGACCATTTGCTGCCAAAAAACTTGGCAATGGAAAAGCTTATTGTTAAGGTGAGGGAAAGGTTTGTCATAAAAAAAATCAAAAAAAATCAGTGAAATTCTGTCCTTGGACATGTGCTGCTTTATCCTCTTATTCTGACATATCTTGAGGGATTGCCGTTGTGTGGAACAGAATGCAAGCTGCACACAAGATGTCAAGGATATTGACGCAACCAACCACACACATCATCACCCCAGGCCATATTATGGACGTGTAATCAAGGCCCAGATGACATGTTTCATATTTCACACACTGATGATAAAATATGCAGTTTAGCGTTTTAGGTTCATCAGTATGACTAAATAAGCCTCTATTTGCCATTTGAGCCTCTGATGATGCTGTGGTTCTTTTAAACTTCCCTCAGTGCTAACCAGTGATCAGTCTGTTGTTTCTGCAGGGATCATTAAGTCATAATCAGATGCACAGAGGAAAACACTTGTCTTAGTTAATTTATTATGCTGGCCTTGCTGATTTTTTTGCTTCATTTATTTTGGAAGGTGCTAATACATGGCAAAAAAAAAAAATAAAGGTTAGTGCTGGTCATCAACATTTCCAGTACAGTTGTATACTATAAATGGCAAACTTGTCTAAAATGCCATTTGGCCTGATCAGTTCCACTTTTACGCCACAGTTTATAACCCAAGTTTCATACATCAAGCCTCAAGGGAATCCTCCTGAATATAATTTCAGATTATTTTAGCACTTTCTGACATGCTGGAAAATAGAGGGAGTTTGTATGCTTAACAGTTCTGAAACAGTACAAATAAGGATAACTATCATGGATTTACTATGGATCCATTTACCATGGATTTAAGAGTAGCAGTGGCACACCTGCACACAATGTGACACACCTGCAAATAGGACTGTGATGGAGGTTAAATCCACTTAAACTCAGTTCAGGCTCTTTACATCCCACTAATTAGGGTTTGACATAAATTCAGGAGACACACCGCAGCATGGCATGTAAGCATGTAAGTTATATGAGGATAACGCCTTTCATGGGAGTGAAGTGGATGTGTTTCTGAGAATATAACTGACACCATGTTGTTCATACTGTTGTGCTGTTGTTTGTTGTCACTGTATGGCTTTTGTTGTATTCTGTATGGCTGTAGACACTAGTTTTAGTATTTTCTCTATGTTTACTGTTTCAACCAGACAAAGTAGTTGTAACAGTGTCCTGTCAGTGCCTTCCACTGCACCCACATGTGAAAATGGGGGTGCATATCATTTTCTTCCACAACAGTAATTTCTTTGCAGATAGATGTATATTATTATAACCTCAGCAAAGGCAATGCCATGTTTGTTCAAAGGGGAAATATTATTACCTTCATCCTGACACGAGTTTCTGCTTCTCTAAGGTTTATGATGTTCAGGTTTACTGTCATATTGTTTTGCATGCTGCAATCTAAAGAGTCCTGAGGGGTAAAAAATACTGATTGACAGGTTCACAGGTGAGCAGAAAGCTAAGTCAAATAGCAACTCTGACAGAATTGATAGAAATTCAGGTCAAACTTTTGTCTTGTGAATTAGAAATGACGGTTTGAGTGTGTTGTGTCCGCAGCAGCACAGGTCCAATTCCAGCCCTGCTTCTTCCTGTCTCTCTCTACTGCCATCATCAAAATAAAAGGAAAATGGCACAAAAAAGCAATGATTTTTTTCATTAGGTTTGATGCTGATTGCTAAAAAGTTGTGTGTGTGCGTGTGTGTGTGTGTGTGTGTGTGTGTGTGTGTGTGTGTGTGTGTGTGCATGCATGCGTTTTGTAATGTGCAGACACTCATGCATGCGTGTGACTGACCTGTGCCTAATGCCTCCACTGACCTCACCTATTCCTGTCTGCAGTGCAGATAAATTCGGCCCCGGTTGAGTAATTGCCTAAGCCAATGGCATGAGACAGTCAGAAACCCTCAGTACCTTTGAGTTTTAACTGATGCTGACGACACTATTAAAACCTTTGGCGTCTCTCCCATTACCTGATCCCGTAATCCTATTAGACCAGCAGCCACAGTCTTTCAAATGAATAAGACTGGTGTGAGCCAGCAGAATCGGACTCCTCAGTTTATGGGTTTTGTGCGTTTTGGGGGGAAAGTGGACGGCCTGTGTTAATAACCCAAGAGGAACAGAGAATATCCTGGCCTGAACATCAAGGATGAAGTGAAGTAGTTTTATTCAGAAAAATCTTTTTTTTTTTTTATCAACTTGTTGTTTTTTTTTCTTAAATATGATAGAGAGGTGAGACAACACAAACATATTCATACAGAAAATTCTAAATTCAAGGGGTCTGAGGAAGTCAGTCTATAAAATAAAAGTTTTCATCCTTAAGAATCCAAATCATTTCCAACCTAAGCTTCATTTTTGTAAGAGAGAACAGTTATGACATAACATACCATGCTACATACCAGTACACTATAACAGGATGTACTTTAACCTCTTTTGTTATGGCATATTCTATAGAGAATACATTGTTGAGGATGCCTTCTTTTTTACAGTCCTGTCTTTCATCACATTTATACTGTCACACACATTCATATCTGGGAACAAACAACTCTCTTATGCTGCTGGTCATTGAGCAGCTTCGTTGGGGACAAATGAAGCCCCAGTGCCTTGCTAATGGATGCACACATGTGAATTCCCAATCAAAAAATTTGGTGTATCAAGAATACAAAAAAAAAAACGTAAACAAAAACTGGAGGTTTCTGTCACTAGTGGACATATCCTTAACACACCTCAAGCAACGTTTCTGTCACATGTATAAAAGTCCATTTGCTTTATTCTAACAACAAATAAATAATGCTTTCCTTATTATCCCCCATCGCTCACAAATATGGAAAGGTGAGGAATCTGGCTTCAATGATTTAGCACTTACAATATTATCGCCATATATGTTTTGTATTTGTGAAGTTTAAGTCTGATACTGTGCAGACTCTCAGTGGTTTGCATTGCTCAAACGTGTGTCTAAATAAAAAGTGAAGACAGTGTCTTCAGTTTTCCACATTGCCTTGGCATTTGCTTGCACTAACTAAAAATTAAATATCTGATTAATTGAAAGAAAGGTTAGTAGTTCATTTTTCTTTTGTGCTGAGTAACTGGATTGTAAATGTAAATGAATGTCAAAAATACTCCATTAATACTGTAGCAATTACAATGAAACACTCTGTCAATAAAGTGTATTAAAGTAATTGCTCATTTAATAATGTTACCGCTTGATCCTTCCTCATGCAGTCAGGTGCTATTCTTGGAAACAGACAACACGCTGTCCAGGAGGCGGGTCACTGATTCCTGTCCGCTTGACAGAGGAGTCATCATCGCCCATAGCGTGCAAACGGCATCTAAAGCTAAGGCTTTAGGCACAATGGCGAGTGCAGGCGCCATCTGTCCCCACTTGCCTCTGTTTCCCTCCTTAGATTGTTTACTTTCCTTTATCACGTAGGCTCAGAGTCAGGCAGATGGGGTCTTACACTTTCAAGCCTGTGGGTGATAAGGCCATTTAGGGTTAGTGGAGTTGTCGACAGGCAGCTCCTCTTATTCCACAGTGTCATGGAAAATGTGCCTTCCACCGGGCCGATAGTGTATCTCATCATCGGAGTCCTCAGGCTGAGGTTCAAAGCAGCTGTCAAACTTACGCCGCAGACGTTTCCTGAGCTGGAAGGTGCGTTCAATGTTTGTTTGGGTGTATTCCTGTTCCTTGAGCTTGGCATAGTAGTCAGAGAACTTATTGAACAGAATGGAGATGGGCATGCCGTTGAGGATTATGCCGAAGGAAATGCAGCCAAATGCCACACAGCGACCCAGATAGGAGATAGGGACGACGTCTCCATAGCCCACAGTGGAAATACTCACCTGCAGGAAATAAGATATCATTACAAAATGCAGTAAACTGGATGATCTTTGCCCTTCTGTATTGTTTCCATAAGAAAGTGAAAATGGTAACAGCATCTAATAAGTCTTTTTCCATGGAAAACCTAAGTTCGTCCCATCTGTAGTCATATTTTCAGATGGGTGCTAAACATTTCATTTAAAAAAGAAACAGGGCTTATGAGAACCATAACCAGTGGTTACTTTGGCGATGAGAAAGTAAAGCATTGGCGTTTCCTTTATTTTTCCCTAAAGTGGGAAGGGCAGATGTCACTGTGTCATCTGTGAAGGACACCATCCTCTTTCATTCCCCTTTTCACTCTTGGTAATGAAACTGGCTTCCTGACAGT
>OMLB01019208.1:11856-27321 GCA_900302555.1 Myripristis jacobus
TACAGATAAAACTGCTCATTTGTGATGTTATATGTGTATGAAAATACTGAGGAGAACAAGATCAAATAAATTTCCAGGAAACCGCTGGGACTCTTTCCTCCTCTTGACAGCAATCACTGGGTCTGGCCGAAATGAAACACATTACACCGTATTAGACAGGATTAGACACATATAAGTTAACAGCTGCCACCGGAAAATGAGTGAACTGAATATACAGAAAACACTGCAGCCCAATGCCCAAACAAAACAAGTATTTTTTTAAGATGATATTGATAATGAGCAATACAGAGAAGAGCAAAGGCAATGAGTCTTTCATCATGTTGCACATTTGGCCGTGTAAGGTTTAGTTACTTACTGTGTGAGGAAGGACAGAATCTGAAAATTGCCATGAAACATTTGCATCTTTTTTTGAACAAAGAGTTTACTGCCAAATCAGTGGCATATTTCTGTAAATCACCCAAATAATCTATAATTATATGACAAAACTCAAATATTATTGGCACATTGCTAATCTTAATATTCATGCAAATCTAAAATTTTAATATTAAAAAGCTGTAATTCCACAGATATAACTGTGTCCTGTTACTACCTCATCTTAAGTAAGTAAGTAGAATGGGTTTCAGGATAGACGAGAATAAGGCCTAACATGAAGAGGGCCTATACTGCACACTGATATTTCATCTGCTAATCATAATCACCTTTGTTAAAGCTAGAGTACTGAAAAGTTCAAGGTTCTACCCCCCCTCGCATTGTTTTTATTTTTTGTTACATTAACCAACAAGGAAAAAAACCCTCCAAATCCAGAAAACATGCTCAGATGACTGGACTCTTGAAGCTGAAGTTCGGTCTACTCACAGCAGCCCACCACCAAGTGCCTGGTATGCTGTTGAACGGCGTGCCGGGCTGATCCACCTCCACCGAGTGCATGAGGGCAGAGAAGGTGAAGATGCCCATGGCAATGAACAGGAACAGACAGCACACCTGAAGCAAAACAAGAAAGCACACACCCATATGCATTTGAAAATAAGTATACTTACTTATCTACAATCTCACACTGAATCACATAAAATGTATGAGCTTTACTCTGACACATAACATAATATTTAATACTTACAGTGTATGGTGCCCAGATAGAGTAATCTCAATATATGTCAAGTAAAAACTCCAGTGAAGAATGATATTGTGTATATGTATTCCCTTATTTTTGTCCATGCATTCCTCATTTATTTAGGTCCAAAATTCTCATTTGTATGTGTATGTTACCTACCTATTTTTGTTACTGGGCTCTGTCACCTTTTCGTGTTGTTTGTTATTAGTACATGTAACATACCTGCTCAGAGCACTGGCGAATGGTGAAGCCAAACGCCCTCATGCCCGTGGAGTGTCGAGCAAGCTTCAGGATACGGAAGATACGCATCAACTTGACCACCTTGAGCACTTTACTGACTTTGCTGACCCTGGCCATGGCCTTCAGGTCTTCCTGCGCGCTAACGTCTTCAGAATCTACAACAAAAATCTCAAAGATGATCTGGAGGAAGTAGGGCATGACGGCCACCAGGTCGACAAAGTTGAGGGCACTCTTGACGAACTGTTTGATGTCGGCAGTGGTGACAAGGCGCAGGAAGTACTCCATGGTGAAAAACAAGATGGAACCGATCTCTACCCACTCCATGTAGGTTTTGCCCGAGATTTTGTACGCCCTGAGTTCTTTCACTGTGTTCAAGGTCATGGCAACGATAGAGACAAGCACGAAAAGGCTAGAAAACACAGCAAAGGCTTTGGCCGACAGTGAGGAGTAGGGATTCTCCATCAGGTCCCAGAGGGCCTTCCGGACATCTCCAAGAAACATGGTGTGGTAACCATGCTCATCCTGGTGCGGGTTAATCTCATCAAGCAGCTCTTTGTTGACCTTTAACTGATCTCTGATGTCATCCACTTTTTCCTCAAACAGAATACGGCAGCACCTGAAAAGAAGTACATCAACTTATTGCTCCATTTCACACCAACAAAGCAGCACTAACACTAAGTCCCACTACGTATATGAACATTTGCAGCATTTAGCATCTACAGAAAGGTCTTAGCGCACCTTGGAGTGTCCTTCATTTTCAGTCCCCAGAACTGCATCTCCTCCTCAAAATTGATGGGGCAGAGGCTCTCCATCACCCACATGACATTGCTGCAGTAGAAGTGGAATATGTAGTGGAAGAACATGGGGTCCCTGTCAAAAAAGAACTCATTGTTCTGAACATTGTAATCATCACAGAGGGTCAGACGCTTGACGGGATCGTTGCAGAGGGCAAGGATACCGATCCTGGTTTTAGGGTATCGAAGGACCAAATGCTTCGGGATGTGAAAGATCTTTCCCCCCACGTTGAGGTTGACGATGTTTGATTGTCTTGGGTTTGGTGCTTCTTTCTTGTCAGCGTCCTTTGCGCCTTTCTCCCCGTCTGTAGGGGCATCAAGATTGTCCATGGATGTCCATGCTTTCACAGAGCTGTCCTGTGAAAAGGGGAATTCAGCTTCCTGTTCTTCAATGCTCTGTGAAAAACTTATCTCTCGCTTGACGGTGGCGAAAAGACTGGAGCGTCGCTTCTTGAGAACTTTCAGCTTGGGCTTTATGGTTTCCATGTCGACAACGCTTCCGGAGACGACTCAAACCGCAAGTGTTTCTCCAGCAAAGTTAGGTAGAGTTAGTGAAAAAATGAAGAGAGTTCTGCAAAGACAACGGTATTCCACAAGATCTCCATTTAAACAGGATATTGTCCTGTGATGAATTCTGCCATCAGGATGAAATAAAGGAGAGAATATAGAAGCGCTACTGTGTTTGCCTCACAGCGTGCAAGAAGATCAGCAGCATGAGTTGGGGATTCATCCTCCTCACTGATTCTCTAATCCTATTGCTGTTCTTTCTGTCCAAACGCGAGTTAAAAATACTGTCCATGAGGATTAGTGTTGTGATTTAAGGCTTTGAGTTCTGAGAGAGCAGGAAAGGAAGAGACGGTGGCATGATGGCAGTCCTCCATTACTGACAAGGCTATTAAAAGCCTTTGTGCAGGAAGTTCAGGCACTACAGGTAGCCATTGCTGCTTGGATCTCGCTGTAGATCTTTTGATACAGCCATTTGTAGCTGCTATTTTCTTTTTTTAACTCTAGATTTATCTTGGACGCATGTAGATAATACATAATAATGGCAAGGAGAGCAGATAAACTGGAATATTAAAAAACAGTGTAGAGGCAAGAGGAATTCTAATCCTCCTACTCCTCCCTTATCAAAACCTCTATTTCACAAATTTAATTGGAGGTGTCCTACCATTTACACAAAATTCAGTATGGGTACTTTTCAAAATGAAAATTATTTATCCTGTCTTCATGATCTCTCACTAAATGAGAGAGCAATAATAAATTTAGATGGCACCAGTGAAGGGTTTCATTGAGTTTAATGAGTGATAATAAAATTGATCTCAGGATATTAAAGAAATTTGAATGAAAGGTGATGGAAATTGTCCCTCATTAACAACTACACATGTTTCAAAAGCAGAGCTAGATTAAGTGCTTAAAGTTGAATGAATACAGTGGAAACACTTGTGTCCCATCCCGATCCTGCCTGATGCCCCAGTAGTATTTGACCGCCTCCGCCTAGAAGATACATGAGGTTCTAAATCTTAACACACAGTACAATAAACTTTATTTAATTAAACATGACAAACATGACATGTTCATGAATGCATTTTCACATTTAATTGAGTGAACTCTGGAATAAACTGTGATAAACTGTGATAAAACCACCTATGATGTTTTTCGCACTGAATTTTAAAAAGAAGCACATCATGGTGACCACAGACTTTCCTTCCATATTTTAAAAATAAACAAGGGTTTGACCTAAATGGCATTACCCAAGATTGCTTTATGGGCTACATGTGGGTTGGAGTACATCAGAAAATCACTGGTTGCACTTCAATGATGTAAAAATTATTTATGCCATTCATTAAATGCACAATGTCAGTCTCTAATTCATCATCATCACCAGGCTGACTCTCCTGAGACGCCACAGATTAATATGAATAAGATGAATTTCTAATGATCATCATGGCTGTAAATCCTGCTGCTGCAGTAAACAGCAATAACGCAAAATTAGTCTTATACAAACACCACAACCACAACATGTAACATGAAAAAAAGTGATTACAGCATTTATTGGGTGTGGAAAAAATTAAATATGCACAGAGTGAAAAATGGCAATATATTTTCAAACATACAGTTCATATGCCATATTTGACAAATTAGATGTAAATCAGAGAAACAGCACATGATGTTAGAGAGCCCATGGACTCTCCTCCAGGTAACACACCACTCGCCGTGCTGACAGGGCTGTCCGCTTTTTAAATTGGATGCTATTCCCTTGTTGCACATTGATCTGCAGATGAGGCATATCAGTCAAATTTATTTCAGCATCCTCTGCATTAATTTGATTAGCGCAGAGGGGCCACCATATGGGGCCACCTTAATTTGAGAGGGCAAAGCAGTGAGATGAAGGGCTTCGTGTTTCGTCGAAATGACAAACGATGTTGACGCTCTGTCACTGCACACATCACTGGGGGTGCACTATCAAACAGTTCTCAAATATATAATAAATTATAAATTCACCACTCTCTTGCAGCAACACATAAACTAAGATAGCTATTAGTGGGAGAGACACAAAATGTACATTCATTTGATCATTCGTGTGGAGTGAGGGCATCTCAATTAAAAACTGCAAAAATAAATATTTTATATTTTTCATACAATATAGATAGACAGCAGGTTCAAAACAGTGGCCTACACATCATTTTGTTTCAGTGATGTTCATAATGGTACGACCCCAGGTACCCCCCCGTTTGTGTAAATGGTATAGTCCAAATTACCGGAAAAGGAACCGCAGAGCGAGAATATAACTTTAATTTTAAACAATTTAATTTTATCTCCGTGTGCATTTAAAATACTTCTTGTCAAATTAGAACTTTAATACAATTTGTCGCGATTTATAAATTGAAGGATTGCAGTATCGATATATATCGTCCATGCACCACGTGACTTCCTTTCCGGTCTAACCCGACAACATGGACGCCAGCCGCGTGCAGCCGATCAAGCTCGCAAGAGTAAGAAAACGCACATTTAGGCGAAAATAAGAACATTAATGCATATTTACGACACCATTAGTGGTTAATCTCGCATATAGTCCTGAATAGGTGAAGCTGATGTTATTCCCACGCTCGTATTATCAGACGGTGTTTCAGCCGTCAGCTTCCCATCATGGAGGCCCGTCCATGCTGCAGCTAGCTGGCACACCGTCAGCCTCTTCCACTGTGTCCTGGGCTGATATTATTCCTAAACTCATGGCCTTCAGCCCTCAATAGCTGCAGGTCACCTAACTGGGTCTTTTTCTTTCTCTCAGGTCACTAAAGTGCTCGGAAGAACAGGCTCCCAGGGACAATGTACACAGGTATGCTAACGAGGCTAACACTTCAGTTCATTTGTTTTCTAGATTAAATATAGACGTCCTACTCTTTATCCTTATTTCATGGTTTAGTACTTTTGGCCTAACAAATGTATGAATTAAAATAGTGTGGGTGTAGTATAAGTGTATGAGCATTATCAGTACCTTAGTATCTCACAGCTATGACTTTTCACCTGCACTAGATAGAGAGTTAAATCTAAAGCTATGTAATATTAGTGCTTTACAGAGTCATTATTAGTTTGTTGATTCACTAGTGGCCAGATTGTGTTTATAAAATGGATCAGTAAACTTTACAGACATATTGCACCTTATGCATCAAAAGCTTTATTTTTCCATTGTCCCTAATCTGCGTGTCCTCTGTCCCCCTGTGCTCTGTGTCCCTGCAGGTCCGTGTTGAGTTCATGGATGACAGCAACCGCTCCATCATCAGGAACGTGAAGGGCCCCGTCAGAGAGGGAGATGTGCTCACACTGCTGGAGTCTGAGAGAGAGGCCAGGAGGCTGCGATAGGTGAGGTGGCATGGCTGGCGTAGTCAAACTCGTTTTTTAAAAGTACTTAAATTGTAAGATGTCACACTGGCAGTAATGTAGATACTCAACATGAAGTGTATTTTTTTAGTAATGCAGTCTTAACTGTAAGAGAACTTGAAGATGTAACTAAATAGTGTGTCCGGATTAAATATCACATGACCGTTAGTGTTGTCTCAGTAAAGTTTTGATGCAACGTTGACAGTGTTACAAAAGTTTAAAATCAGTACTGGTCCCTTCTAAACATTAGATCAGTGGCTTTCGGTCAGGTGCCATGAAGGACAGAGTCTGAAGCTTTTTGAACCAAAGGTAAACTAAACCATATGAATCACAGATGTAGCTGAACAATTGAGTGTGCTCTCAGTTTGGAGTGACAGTCTGAATTCTCCTGTCCCTTCATGGCACATGGTTGAAAAGCCTTGTGTCCGATACTTCTGCTCTGAAAGCTGAAATGCCATTGAGATGTCACCGCTGCAGCCTGTAAACCCACAGCTGACATTGATCCAAATGGCTGACTGGTTGAAAGGAACTGGGCTGCTCTTTGGCTCCTGACTAAACTGTAATATTTGGCTCCAAAAGGCAGAAAACATAAGTGTCCAATATGAACCCAAGTCCAACTGAACTTGTCGGCGGAATTGATGCTGCAAGTGAAATATGGAATTAATTGGCTTACAGTGCCAGTAAACAGACACAACAAAACCATTCTGCAAAAGTTGCTACAAAAACGTCAGTCAACGGTGGGAACGTGGTTTGGATTTTCTTGTGTACTGTTTTAAAAATGTACTTTGGTTGTCTGTCAGAATTCTGGTATTGTGATAACACTATCAAACCCTCATAAATGGATAGTGAAGTGTGTGTTTGTGGATGCCAGTCTTTGACACCCAAAGTCCTTTGGGTTTCGTTTAGTGATCTAATCAGTACCTGTCTTACACCTGGGATGCAAGGTGAATGTAATTAATTTCCTGGAAGAGGACAGAACGAGCAGTGCTGTCCTGAAGGCCAGGACTGAGACACCAGAGACTGTACTAAACTGAGAGACAGATCTGCTGCGGTACAGACTGTTACTCGTTTTGTACGGCTGTGTTCTCGTTCTCTTTTGGTATCTACTACAGATGCACTGTCACTCTGGCACAGCATAAATGGCACACTAGCGGGTTTTATATGGACAGATCTACATCACTCCAGTGTTTCTCCTGGATCTGGTTCTGTTTTTTTTTTGTTTTTGTTTTGTTTTTTTCTGCTTGAGTGAAATGTGGATATTTTGAGACGGTTATGTGACTAATCTCCTCTCTCCGCAGTGCCCGGTGATGCTGTGAGGTGCCAATCCAGAGCTCGCGGAGCACAAGACGCCGTCAGATCCTTTGCAATGGCCTACATCTCACATCTCACTTACGCTGATGTTTTCAAATAAATTTGGTTAATGAGAGTTATGGGAAATCCCTTGTTTTCTTGTATTTGGTTTTCTCCACTTTTTTTTCTGTCCAAAATAATTGAATTGCAGTCTTAACATTGTGTCAGAATGGCTTAGTGAACTGTAAAATTGGTAAGATTGCCAGCTGGCAAAGCCTTGCTGAGTCTAGTCTAGCAGTGTATTTCCTTATGGCTGCTGATGGCAGTGGACAGTGAGTTATGTAGCAGAGGTATCATCATTTAGTGCTTGTGCACAAGTGACAAAAGTGTGTTGTGGATCACATGTACAGAGGGCAATGATTTGAATGAAATAATTCATTTTCAGTGCTTCCGTGCAATATTTCTTAACAAATGCTATTTAAGTGGTGAAGAAAAAAACCTTGAATCAGCTGAAACTGGTCATCTTTGAAGCTTAAATATTTGGTGATAGGGTTGTAATGCAACTGTTTCAGATTATCTAATGAGGTCAGTATCCAAAGTTAAATTGTATTTTGAAATTTCTTACCAGGTGCCTGCAATATGAGGTAACCTCAACAAGACTGTACCTCAGGACATTAGGAGGCTTAAAGCAGTAATTAAGGCATCCTTAGGTCATAGAGGATGTTTCAAAACCCACTGTTAAATTGCTCAAGCCCTTTTCTATTTTTGACTTGCCCCAATGACATTTGGTCACCTCTAGAATCTGCTCCAGTTTCAGCCGGGCCAAAAGGTCACACTGCTGTTTATTCTGAAGATGTGCACTGGAATTAAAATACAATCTCTAATCTTAAAAAAAAAAAAAAAAAAGGCAGTTCACTGATTTGAGTGTAAGTTAAACTGTATGTCAGCTGTTGCTTTTTCATAGATGACATTTTATTTTCTCTCAGATGTGAGCGTTTTGTCGTAATCTCAGTGCGGTTAATTACATCTAAATTTAAACAAACAAAAAAAAATCCAAAACTTGGCTGATTGCCAGGTTATTGGACCAGTTTTGATTTTGCCCAGTAGAGGGTAGTATTGCTCCTAGTCGATTTTAAACAGAGTTTACATTCATTATTCCAGTGACCTCAGTTTTAGCCATATCTATGTACATGATCGACTGTGTCCCTGAGCAACAAGCAAAGACCAACCAGTGATGTGATCAAGATGCACTTTTGGGGGCTGCTCAAATTGGAAATTGATTGAAAATATCTTTCAATCTGCCAGTAGCTTAGGAAAACCACCAAATGTGTTGTCACAGTGGCCAAAAGTTGCTCATTGTCTTTGGCTGCACATAAAAAAGCCCTGATGGCAGAGTCCTTAGTCTTTTAGCCTTGGGGGAGACTTGTTCATATCCACAAATACAGACTGAGCTGTTATTCTTGGGAATAACAAATGTGAAAAGTATTTTGGGATAGGCTTTCACTTGAGGAAATGGAACAGCAACAAGTGATATTTCACACCAACTGCCAGCAGCTTGAATAAAATCTTGTCTTAAAAAAAAAAAAGATATTGGCATACCAGCCTGGTAGGGAAGCTGCAGCCCACACCTCCAGGCCTTCACAGCTGCCAGGCCTGTGCCACGTGAGCTCTCAGCGTGCACCGAGCACGTGATACCGCTTTAAGAACCTTTTGATAACCTCCTCTCCCACATCTAGCCATATTTTCTGATCACACATCCCAATCTTGATTATTTAAGACATTTTTTTGAAATATTTTTAGTTCCTTACCTAGGACTGAATTTCTCTGTCTTTCATCATTCCAGAAGTGCCTCCCCATGCTTGAAAATGCACACAGGTCCAGTCCCGTGCCAACTACAAGCACTGCAGTGTGGTGCCAACTGTCCTCATGGTGGTGCTATAGCTATTCATACAATATAAAAATCACAGTGGGACATCCTACAAAAGTCTATTGTTTCCCTCACATCTATTAATGTGAAAAATCTCAAGTTTATTTCAACTTCCACTCAGCTATGATGTCAGCTACTTGTTTGTATGACGCTAAACTGGTTGAAGTTAACTCGATCCACATTTCATGTCCAAATTACCAAACCCTCTGCAGTATCTTCAGACATTCACCACAGGTTTTTTAAAATCTCAAAAACTTTGCCCACAGTGCATGTGTGTAATGTAAGTGTACTTGGTATAAAGTCACCTCAAGTGTGATAAAAGCTACATCCAAATCAAGGGGGTGTTGCTCTGGTGTGGCCTCTTCTCTGGTACATGAGAAACCTGGTTTACAGCACGACAGTCTTCACAAGGCCGTACACACACATTGAGGGAGGAGCGGGGCCAGCAACACAAAGAAGCACAAACACAACTGCATTGTTTCCAGTTTGGGGTTTTTTTATTGGTGAAAAACAGAGGTTTCAATTTTCTCTCTTTTTTTCCCCCTAACTTTGCTTCGGAGCCAATTTATGCATGAAAGGCTGAGAGGAATCAGGCACTCAGTTAGAGGTGAAAAATTGAAAAGTGGAAAAGTACTACATGCAGAACATAATAGATCTTCTAACTCAGATGTGTGTCAGTGTCTTGCCTGCTTCAGGAAGTTCAAACAACTGAATGGTATGGCATACTTAAAGGAAAGACAAAGGTCAAGCCAGTGCTCTCATTTACATTAAACATTGCCAACTAAACACATAGGAGTACAGGTAGCCACTCCCCTAAAGGTCAACTGGGGGCAGTATCACAAGAGGCACCAATGTACTGTACATTCAAAAGGAACAACACACAATATACACCCTTTTCCACACAGCATGACGTTAAAGAAAATGAGTCAAATATAAATCTACATTTAGATGATACCAATAAATATGAAATATGATTTCATCTTTGAAAAGTTTAGCCATATGATAATTTTATAGTTCTTGTGGCCTATTTATGTCCTGAAAATTTATCTTGGAGTCTGTGTTTAGTTCTCCCAATATAGGACGCATTGCAAATGGGGCATTCCAGTTTATAAATCATGTATGTGGTGTTGCAGTTGAAATGTCCCATTTTATTGTAGTTATATTATAGTTTCATTTTGTTGGCATAGTTCATGATTCTGTACCCCGAGGACAAGAGAGGTGATGGAATACTTTATATTCCCTGGTAGTGTGATTATTTAACATCTCCTACTCATACAGTGGATTTATTGCAGATGCAGTGGCAGTTCCAGAGGCTTTAACTTTGAAGAGCTGCTGTGGTGGTAAGCAAGTGGGTATCAATAACAAGTAACATGACTCTAATGATGTAAACTGACACCAAACCATAAAAACCGTTGGCAGCATTTCGTTAACCTGCAGTAAAGAGTTAAAAAATAAGAAGAGCATGCTGTCACTCGATACCATGGACAGATAGAGAGAGACAGAGAGACAAAAACAGAAAGAGAGAATTTGGATCTAAAGACTACTTCATTGTCCTTTCCACTGACAAAGCAGTGCACCCAGGATGTACACTGCCTTTATCCATGAACAGAAAACCAAACACAAAAACAAAAAATACAAAGAAAGCCATAAGAAAGAGACTGCATTCAAAAAAGCCAGCGACATAGTGCCTTCATCCAGAACTGTACATCACACACCTCCACTGGCCCATTTCTGCATAAAGAAGCGCAACTTGCCCACCAGTTTACAGCGGGCATTTTGCACCCTGAGGCGAGCTGCCATAGAAACCAAATCTGCAGAGCCCACACCCTGGATCTGACTCTGGCAGCCAGCGAGTCTGCTGCCGACTAGATTTACCAGAACCTGGTGAATCTTTCTTGGCAAGAAAAAAGTAGAGGAAAGAAAACAATGAGAAAGGGAGAGAGAGAGATTGTGAAACAGAGAGAGAGGGAGAGAGAGAGAGAGAGGAGTATGTTTTTCAACAGGCTTTGTAGGCAGCAGCATCTTGACAGTGGTTGAAAACAACTTGGCGTCACCGTACACTGTCACTCCACACCTCTCCTATCAGTTAGCCTCACCCGCTCATCCAGGTCATTCACTGATGTGTTTACCATCTCTCTCTCTCTCTCTCTCTCTCTCTCTCTCTCTCTCTCCCCAAAACAAATTTGTTCCAAGACCACTCCTTGTTTGTCTGAATCCCAAGGCCTAACCCGACCTGGGGAAGTCATCAGCAGAGTGAACGGCAGTGGGCATGTCCGTCTACAGGAAAATCTGCAACACTACACCAGTCCTACATGTTAGTGCCCTTGTTTGGTCTCTCTTAATCTCGATTATATGATACTGATTGCACAACTTATGCAACCAGTTCCAGTGTTTATTTTGACTCATTATATATGAACTGAATGATCCAAGTTGTGCGGTTTATGTTATTTCACAGCTTCAAGCTCACACCTACCTAAAGCTTCCACAGCAAGCTGATAGGTATCACATTCAGCACCTTAAAGGAGTGTTTCACTTTGGTCGAAGATCTTCACATTTTGACTCATATTGCTAAATAAGAAAATCTGACCCAGATTGTTTTATTTTGTTCTCTGTCCAGAATCACTCTTTTCAATATGTAATTGAAGAGTTTTATTCCTCAATGTGATAATTACCATTTGAAACCACTGACAAAATCTGTTAAATTTAAGTCCACAATCGGTTACTATTAAAGTGATGAGTCATTTCAAGACTATTACGCACAAAATCTTTTAGGAAACAATCATCTGCATTTTTGAAATACTGACTATGAAATTCAGAAAGTCTTTTTTTTCTAAAGTGGGTTTATAGTGTTCCTTCCTTCAATTATCAGCACTGAAAATTTTCAGATACTATCTGCACACCCCTTGGTGAATGTGTCTATGTATCTTTAAAAAAAATGAAAATATTCTATCAAAGTGAGATACCACCACCCCTCTTAATTCTGCACATCTTTTCATTCCTGTAATAAATATAAAGTGCCACTAAGTTATAACAGGGGTTCATTTTGCAGCGCCGTGGGTGGGGGCTTGTTGGAATTGGAGGAACTTGGCAGGAGGTTTAGTCCCTCCCATGTTGTTTAACAGGATGTGCAGCAGGGAGGTCATGGAGGCTCCAGGGGGAGAGAGCTCTCTGATTTACAGACCTTGACCCCGACTGTGACCCAGGTCACAGTCCTCAAATGTACAAATGGGGCCCATAGGACAAAGCAGGGATCCCAAGAAGACAATCAGCTCAGAGGTAACTAGCGGACATTCGCTCTCTTGGTTTCTCTCGCCCTCTTTCTCAACGTCCTTTTCCCCTAACCCTCTTTTTCTGTTTTCCCCTTCCTCTCCTTTCCAAGCCCCCCCTCATCCTCCCCACTGAACTTAAGTGCACCCTTCCTCCATACAGATTATCCTTGTTTCCTGCCACTAATTGCAGAAGGTGAAACCAGGACTAATCAGGCTTCAAAAAAGCAAGGCCAAGTTTTTACACCTTACGGCAATGGGCTCAGCATTTGAAAGCAACAAAAACAGACGGGAGAGACGAAAACATGAAGACTTGGCATTAAAAACATGGCGTGTATAGCACTACCCTCTTTGAGAGCATGCTAATAATGTTTACCTGTTTGCAAAAGCAACAGAGCTTTAATTCACCCCTGTCCCGTAAACTACATCATACTCAGCTTGCTCAAATAACACACATGACCTTGAAGGAAATCACTCTAGATACAGGCATAGAAAATAGCCATTACATATTTTGTAACAAGACATCACAAAAATGAAGACATATATAAGCATAAAAACAGAAAGAATAAAAAGAAAAGCAAAAAGACAACTTGGAGGACGGTACCAAACACCCGAGAGACAGCATCAACGTGTAGCACACATTCTTGTTTCAATTAAATGTAAGCAAAAGTGTAAAAGGGGGTGCTGCATTGTGTGAAGGTCAGAAAAACAAGCAAGTCATTTATTTTTGAAGGTGCTATCCCCCGCAATGCACATGGGTTGTGCAATATCAGTTTCCCACAATTCTCTGCACCACAGTGCCGTAGCACAAACAGCAGGTGTACAGACGGAGACAGACAGGGAAAAACGGAGGGCCACGACGCAGGGTCAGACGTGTGGCTGTTGTTACCGGGCCTGTTGTTGAGCGATGGCACGTAGTGGGAGGAGGACGGAGGGTGGGGGTGCTGTTTTGAAGCCGTGTGACCTTCCTCCTTCAGTAAACACCGGTTAAACAAAGCTTTGTGGACTCTGTCCCCTGGACGCCCGTCACTGCAGACGTCTTGTACAGTTAGACAAGTCCTGCTTTGTGTGGCTCTAAGAAAAAAAATCTCTGATGTGATGAGGCATGTTTTATGGCTGTGGTAAACAAAACAACAAACCCATGATTAAAGGTAGCATCGCTGACTTGTTCTTACCTACCTTACTTAACCCCATAAAATAAAGGAGCGAGACAAGATGGTGCCTGAGCCGTTTCCTGGCTTCTGATCATCATAATAATAATAATCCAGTTTGATTCCAACAAAAGAAATTTCTCATCACTTGAAGAGACAGTGTTAAGTCTCCCCAAGGTGTATTATCAAGTCAAGTCACTTTTATTTATGTCACACATTTAAAAACAACAGGAGTTGACCCAAAGTACTCTACAGTCGTGGTCGAAGGATTTACAGCACAAACATACATGATTAAAGGAGTAATACAAAAAAAATCCAAGATTAAATGGAAAACATTGAGGAGAAAAAAGTAAAATCAAAATCAAGTATTAAAATACAACATTTTTTGTACTGACTTTTTGATGAGTCACAACACTACTGACTTCTTTATTAAAATTCAAGGAAGTGTCAAAGAAAACACCAAGATTTTTAACCACATTGTGCAAATTTGCAGATAGGGGACAAAGCGCAGTGGGTAGGCTTGTGACAGAGCTGGAAGGGCCAAATATAATTAGTTCAGTTTTGTATTTGTGTGACAAAAATCCATTTCTTCTCTGCAGAAGAAACAGACACAATTATGACCATATAATATAATATGTGATACAACATTCAAACATTCATATCCTAAGGAAGTCACAAAGGATTTTGGTCTAACTCGAATGAATGAATGAATGAATGAATGGGCTTTGGTCAGCCAGTAAAGATCCTGCAGGAATTTGGCGTACTTCTGCTGTAATTTCACAGTCGTCCAAAATCAAAATACAGCAATAAAAACCCTGTTGTTGACACACACACACACACACACATAATGAGAGATCAGGACACCGTCACCACAGCTGGGTCAATATTTAGCTGGAACACACTTTAATGGAATTTGACAAATTACAGTCTGCGTGTTTCGTCAAAGAATATTTGCCAAATTTTTCTTCAATCTGCTGTGACAAGTCAGCCTGACCTGCTGGCTGCTGGGCTGCTCTGCTCTCTCTGCTGGTGTTCCTGTGTCATCCCAGCGGCCCAGGGGGACAAACAGGGGTGGGGAACACAACATTGTCATTGCGAGTCAGAACCGGGGCTGCCACACATCCCCTGCTGGTTGGCAATGACCGTTTGTTTATTTTCCATCCCGGCACAAGAACTCTATGTCTCAGCACAGCAGCCTTCACTCTATTATGTTGTATTCGTTTGTTTACAGGATCTATTGTTGGGAGCTGCGTCCTCTTAGTAGACTGAAAGAGAGCAACTGTCTTTGCCTGTAAACAAAATGGTTTCAATATTGCAAAATGTAGCCAGAGTATCCAGTGTTTGTTGACAACTGTGTGAAACAGCAAGCACATGTTTCAAATAAATGTGTGAAACTCTGTTGGGAATAAGGAAGGTTGATCTCAAATTAAAGGTGCACTATGCAAAATTGCAGCGATGAAATGAGGACCATCAAGACGGCCTGTCCTCACTTCACTCAAACCTGTTAATAGTGCACCTTTAACGCTCCAGAGTGAAATACAGTTACAGAAAACACCACCATGAAAAAATAATGCAGCGGGATTTCAAATTAAAGTTGTACAGGACAAAACGAGGATACATTGGCCTACTTTACAGAATTAAACACACTTATTAAGTACATGGAAAACACACAGTCCAGACACAATGAAATTAGGAATTATCTGTGTAATGTATTTATAAACCTAAACCCACTTCACAAGGCCTTTTTTTTCTTCAGAACAAAATGTCAGTTCAGGACTCAGTATTTGAGGTCACGAGGGATGAGGACTGA
>OMLB01019208.1:32392-44867 GCA_900302555.1 Myripristis jacobus
GTCACAGTGCCATGGAAGATGCAGTATCTGGGCCCCGGGGCAACAAAAGTAGAAGGGGCCCCGCAAGATGATTGAAGAGGTGTCAAGGCTGAGTGCACACCACTAGGAGGCAGTAGTGTGTTTTACCACGCTCATCTCCCGGCCTCCTAGTTAACAAGTAGGCCAGGACAGCAAGATTGGAAAACTGGTTGTGGCCAAACGTTTTCCTTTGCACGTTCACGAGCACACGTGCATGTTCGCCTGTACACAGTTGAGTGTGTGATTTCAGACACGTGTCCACCAGCAGGTTTTTATTAACAATTGCCAAGTAACACAGAAGAAAAAGAGAAAGGGAAACTGTGAGTCTGCACATTATCTCTTCTCATTATAAAGTTCTCAGTAAATGGTTTAACACAGTTTGGATGTTCTTTCCCACTGAACATCCCATTAACTCCTAAGAATTTGGCAACAAATGAATCACATTTTAAAAATATGCAATTGTTACTCAATTAAGCTGCTTAGAGGCATGTACAATGTCGGGACAGTCTAATTTAAGGTATCCTGTTTGATTAAATGATCTAAAAACAAATCCTATTGATAAAAATCCATATTTTGACACAAAATAGCTCAAATTTGCATCTCATTCATTCAATAAAATCACCACAGATCATTTCATTGACCTGCACTGCACCAGCCCTTGTGCCCAGATCACTTCCCTTCAATAGTTAGTCTACCATACAATTTGATTTTGATTTTACCCCCCACTGGGGAAAAAGGGAAGCACAACACTATGCATCAACGCCACCTATGACACCTCTTGTTAATACAAAAGCCATCCTGGGTGACTTTTCAGCTCAATCACAAGACAGTCATGAGCTCCAGTCATTAACCGTAAAAAAAACAAAACATCGCAACACATCAACACATCAACACATCGCGTCACAAGGCTCCTGTCTGTTCAACACATTACCTCAGTCTTATGATGTAGAGGCTGACTATATTATGTTTCTACTTTCTTTCCCTTCTTCATGTTTCTTGCCTATGAGAGAAGAAAAACAAAAGACAATTGTAGAACACCAAAAACATGAATGACAAAAGTGCAAGCCAAAGGCAACAAGGACCTCTTCTACAACTTGTTCATATAACAGCAAGTCAAACATGAATAGAAGTACATTAATAATACAATAAAATGAAAAAAAAAGAAAGAAAGAAAAAAGAAAATGTTCAGTCTCTCCCAGCTTGTCCACTAGGTAAAACTGTGATCTTGTGCAGGGTTACAGATCTATCAGTCAGATAGAAAGAAAGAAAGAAAGAAAGAAAGAAAGAAAGAAAGAAAAAGAAAGAAAGAAAGAAAGAAAGAAAGAAAGAGAAAGAAAACAAGCAAACAAACAAAGAAAAAGAAAGTCAACAAGTGCTAATCAGTCAGTTTGACCTCTGAGTTTAGGGACAGGATGAGGAGAAGCCACACACCATAAATTAGGCAAAGAATGCCATCAGAGAATTAAAAGCAGGGTGTGGCTTGTTGCACACAACAAAAGTATGTATTCAGATGAACATGATGCAAAAAAAAACAAAGTGTTACAAGTGCACAAAATCAGGGTGCAGCAATCAAAAAAGAAAAGAAAAAGAAAAGCAAACCTTCCAGTCCACAATACAGAGGTAAATACTTGCTCTTTTGTTCTCAGTTTTCTCTTTTCCAAAACTAGGTCACTACAGGCCATTACAGGTTTATAGTGCTCGTTTCAGTGAAATATATTCAGGTATGCATGTCTACTGAGCACCACCAGATCTACTGAGCAAAATCAGAGAAGATATAATTCAATTATACTAATCTCTTTTTCATAAGAGACCCAAAACGAGAAAATCACAGATCAGAGACTATCCATGGGAACCAGAGGCTCGCTGCTTTGACAGGCTCCAGCACCTGTTTTTTTTTTTTTCCTCCCTCTTTTCCATCCTCTCGTACATGAGCATGTCTGGGGGCTTCACTGGGATTTACAGATGTTCTGTGTTTGGAATGTGGGTGAAAGGTCACGGTGCTGACTAGCAATGGGAGTGGCCATTTTGGGAAATTCAATAAGCGGCTGTTCTGAGGTGTGGATCTGGTGGTGATCAGTTCCAGACAGACACTCTGGGCGATGTTTCGCTGGAAAGATAGGAGACACATTCTGGCATACCTCTACTACATCACTGACAGGATGTAGCACAGTTAAGTAGTACAGGATTCATACAGTTAAAATCTCTATTAATTTAAGCCCCTTGTTTAGTCTGTCCCTAAGGGAAGTCCTAAATATTTCTACTGTATACTGACAATGTGACAGTTGGCCTGCTTTATTCTTCCTGTGGTGCACGAGCTGGTTTTTTATGCCAGAAATCCACTCACTTGGCAAGATAATAACACAAGGGTTTAAAAAAATATTTATGACAACATGTTGTTAAATGCCTGAATCACTATGCAATTATGTTTTCAAATCACGATGGAGACGAACATGACTCATCCTTTTATTTTATCTCGGTGCACCATAATTACAATCCTGAAACAACACCCATGGGTTTCCAGGACAGTAAGCAGGTTACATAAAGAATTCTCGTAACGGTATGACTAGACCCAATGACATGTGACAACTGTAGTCGCTGGCAACTTAATACACACATAATTATAATGTCAACACAAGAATCAGCCAAAAATCTTGCAAATATTTTCTCAACTCCAGTGCATGCCTGTGTACAGTATCTCATATAAACAAGTTTCCGTGGCTGGAAATCCAACTTCTCTTGATTTAATCGAAACAGTGTGGACTTTTTTTTCCCCCCAAATCACAGGAATCCATATGTTCCTTTACAGATGAAATAAATTAGCTGTACATTTGCGGCGGTGCAGATGTCAGCAGATCTGTCCCCGATGAAGCCGAAAATGAGGGGAGGAGAGGGACGAGGTGCTTCTCTGACACTCCAGTATCAGGCCGCCCTGGCTCCCACGACTCACTCACGTCGCTGCCAAGCTCTAAAAAGTGCCAGAAGAATGCAAGAAGGAGCCTCGCATGCTCCGTCCGTTTCCATGGAATTCAACCTCGGTTTTGTCTGAGTCAACATCAGTTGGCGCTACCAGAGAAATAGGATTCCCAACAGCTGACTAGTTAGGACATCATGTTCCTGCTACAGATACTGCTTAATTTGTGAGCAAATTAAAGTATATGAAGGGTTTCACTCCAAAGCACTGGCATATACAGTATCCAGTATCCGAAAAGCTATCAGGCATTATCTGAAAACTATAAATCATCCTGTCCTGAGAAATGAACTATTTTATAAGCAGCTGATTAGAGGTGGTTCCTAAATTCGGTTCTAACCCATGATGTTCTTAACCATCTGACAGGAGACTGGGTGTGTGTATTTGACAGAGTGCATCTCGTATTATTATGAAACTCATAATTTCCATTCAGTGGCAATCCTGCAGCAATTAAGAAACTGAAACTACTTGAATCACCAACACACAGTTTACGCAAACAAAAACAAATCTGTGTGTGGTGACCTCTTGGCTCTTATTTAAAGGGAAACCGCCATAGATTGACTAAGAAAAGCCTATTTTTAGTGGAAACACAGCAGTCTTTGGCCATCTTTGTGGAAACCCCTCTTGGCCGAGGCTTTGGCTGAAATAATGCATGTTTGTTGCATTCCAGACACATACATGAGAGCTCCGTAATCCCGCTGCACTGAGTTTCCCCTCTCAGTATTGCTGGCAGTCTCCCAGTTACCTTTCACCTACTTCACCTCCGCCGCAGACGGGAAAGGGTTAACCAGCTCTTTTCTCTCTCTTTTGTGGTCTGGCCCTGGATCATGTATCGCCTGCGACCTCCCCAGCAGAGGGTGTTAAGAAGCTGGGCCTAAAGACTTGCCACAGGCCTGTGACATGGGCATTTTCTTTGCTGTGAACTTTCCCCTAATTCTCACAGTCCTCCAGCCTCCGTGCAGCAGATCTTTACGGAGGAGCACCTCAGGCCAAATCACCCGCATGCTCCACTCCTGACGTCTACCACGGTGCCAGTGACTTCATTCAGCCACAGCTTTCCTCAAACCGCACCAGGACTGTTTCTTCGATAGCCTTTTGTCTTTTTTAATTAATGATCTTATCTATCTAGATCAACTGAATGACACTTTACTTTATTAAGTGGAATATAATGTCACTGTTTTATATTGTAAAGGTTACTAGGGATTATTGTGGCTGCTTGTTGTGAATATTAATTAAGAGTAAAAAGTCATTTAAGTAATTCTCTTGTCGTAATAAATCAGTATTAATAGTTTTTACAGCTATATCACTTTAGGTTTTGGCATCTTATGGTATATAAAATTTGACTTGGGTTTCTTTTTATTGTACAGATCAATATAGTTTTTTGCCTAACCCCTAGGTCATGGAAAAAGGACAAACTCAGATCAAACTATTCATATGTAAAACTATCTCCGATAGTTCAAGACTTCATTGACCCACTGGGAAAGGTATACAATGCAATACATCATTAAACTATGCATAAAAGATATCATGATAAAATTCATAGGTGTACATTGCATATTCAAATCGTTTTGGTTTAGGCTACAGCTGCCTGAAATGATGACCTGAAAGAAGAATCCTAAAGTCTATAATGTGTAAAGTTGGGATTTGTGTAGAACCTGTCTTGCATTGTTCTGCTGATTGCCAGGGATCTTGTTTTGTACTTTTAGGCTTTCTAGGATACAGTTTGATTTAAAGACAACATCATACTTCCAAGAATACTTGCCCTTATTTTTATAATCAAAGTTGTACGCAAATTAGTGCTATTCTTTTATCCAGTTGTCATATCTTTTGTGTTGAATTCACTGAGATGCAGACGTGTGTCACCATATCTTTGTTTAAAACAATAGGCATGTTCTCTACTTGAAACAGGCCTCTGATAGCATTATCATTAGAAGAATTCAGGATATCCCATAAATGATAATTGAACTTGCAAACTTATTCAGAACTGTTAACCCTATAAAGCCTGAACTATGAAAGAATTGGCAGAAAATTCCATTTTTTTGAAATTGAACCCTTTATGTAGTCCTATAACAAAATGTAAAAAAAAAAAAAGAAAAAAATTGAAATTGATAACGTGTATCATATATGACACAAATGGCTTTATAGGGTTAAAGTGATAAGAATCACATAAATCACACTTGGAGGAAGACAGAGGGAAAGAATGAGAGAGTTGAGAATGATATATATGATATATAGTCACCGAGGAGTGTGTTCCTTCATTGACACTTAATAATTTTATATGAGTAACAAAGGTTTTACATTTATCTTACATCTGGAGATAACAGCTGTTTAAATACACCCACTTGCTAGAGATCATTTTCAGCCTCTCTATCTCCAATTGTGCAGTGATGGAAACTGTCCCTCCTGTTACATCATGTCCCCTATGCCTCTGAAGTAAAGAGTTAACAGAGGTGGAGGAGGGACAGAAACCTGAGAGTGACTCCACTCCTCCCTCTCCTCAGCTGGCCAATGGCAAGCAGCTTGCCGGTTAGAGTTGAGGGCTGTGAAACTATATAACTGTAGTGCTGTGCCCATTCAGCCAGGAGCTTCAGCTCTCAAACCAACTCAAGACAACAGGGCAGATCCCTGCACGCCTGTGCAACAACAATACACACCTTTTTAAGCAGGCCCTCAACACTTCATCTAAACAGCAGCAATGAAGGCAACACTGGCCAGTGTGACACTCTGCTTGGTGGTGCTCATGGCCACGGGCTTCCCTTTCGAGAGGAAAGGGAGCTCATCCTCCAGTGGCACCAGTAAAGAGAAGCGTGTGCAGTACGCAGCGTGGGACGACGTGAACGTGATCGCCCATGGGCTGCTGCAGCTGGGCCAGGGGCTGAAGGAGCACGTGGACAAAACCAAAGTTCAGATGAGGGACATTTCCACCAAACTGAAGGTCTTCAATGGCACAGTGACAGAACTGGGAAAGGAGACCCAGAGGCTCAGAACAGAGGGGGAGGCCCTGAAAGTTCGGGTCCAGGGACTGGAGGACAGAGAGGGGCAGCTGCTCAACATCACCGCCGAGCTGAGGGAGAAGGTGGAGGAGATTCAGCAGGAGAGGAGCTCGGTGAGCGAGAGGGTGAGCCAGCTGGAGGAGAAGGTGGACAGCATGCTGCAGGGAGACGGGGTGCTGCCTGACATGAACGCTGGCAATGTGGCCACCAGGAACTACAGTGATGCTCGCATCATCCAGGTGAGAATGGAGGAGAGACTGTCTGTGATAGTGCTGATAATTTGTTTGGGAAGGCAGAAGCATGTCCATGTTTTGGTTAGGGAGCACAGCAAGACTGATAGAGGAATATTTCTTCTGTTTTGTCCATAGAGGATTTCCACAGTATTCAACACACTCCCACATCACCACAGTATAATGCTTTTAGGCTTTTTGCATAAAGTCGTCTATTTGCATGGTGTGGCCAACATCACCTACCAATGTGTTCAATGATTTAAAGTGGTGCTGTGCGAGAACAAAATGTATTTTACATTGCAGTTAAAGTGAGTCTCCAGGTGGGAGTGAAGGCATCTGGAAGTGTGCCAGTGTGTGTCTTTACTCCCACACAACAACTAGAGGGAAAGCAAGAGTCTCTTTTGACAGACAAGGACAGTTGGCTTGTGTGCTGGGTGTATTTCTATGTGCTCAAGCGGACTGAATAGAAATGCATAGAGGGCAAGCAGCGGGTGGGTAGGTGGGGGGTTGTCGGTTAACGAGCGTGCATTGCAATGAGGAAGAGCGTGCTGTACGTGCAGGGAAACACTAAACGTCGCCAGACAAAGGGGTCTGTTGTACTAATGTGTGAATCATTTTTTACAGAAGTGATATTTCACAACACTGAGAATAGCCTACACTTGGAGTGTGACACAGTTGAAGAGGCTTAAGGGATCTTGTTTGCTTTGCAGCTAACCATTTACAAGCAAGTGTTGATGTACATTTAAAAGCCTTTATAGTGGGATGGAAAATCCCGCGCTGTTGGTGGGTTATGTAACCAAGCCACAGACGGTTGGAAAGAACAAACGCCTGCTATTGAGGGCTGGAATGTATTCATATACGATTGGGGGCCACATGCCCTGTACTGCACTGCAAAGCCAATGTAAAAGTCCCAAAAAGGGGGGAAATATATATATATAATAATAATTTCCCTGTTCTTTGAGTGAACATTAGTGAGTCTGTATTCTGCAGCCACTAATGCGCACAGGGTTGGCATGGAATAAAGTTAAGATGAAAAATGCTAAAGAAGGGTGCACCTTTGTGTTTTTTTCTTTCAGCTGATGCTGGAGGCTCAGAACAGGCGCATTGACGACCTGATGGAGCGGATCCGACTCCAGCAAGAGAAACTTGACAAGCAGAATGTGCGCATCAGGACCCTGCAGAGTCAGGTAATTTATTAATTCGCCAACAAACATCACGCTCTTGTGCAAGCTTTTTGATGTTAGTCGCTTTCCAGGGTTTCTGTTATCTTTCATTTTATCTAATTTCGTCTGTGATTTGGTCATTTTTCCAGATTCAGCAAACAAAAGAGAGGCCAGTCGTCAGGAGCAGCAAGGCCGACCGTGCAGCGCAAACTGGAGCGGAGCAGGGCGACTCTCCCGCCGGTCAGTAAAGCCAAGATGCGTCCAAAATCCTCCTTGATTACACTGACTTAAGACGCCTAGATAAAATGTGACGCCAAATGTCGCCTGCCATCTGCCTGGTAAGGCAGCTTAAATCAATAGCAATTAAAATCAAGAAGCTTGCCCATCTTGAGACACATTTCCCAGCTTGGTGTGGCTCCAAAAATATCGCCCGGTCGTGATTATTTAGCAGTTATTGACAGGGATATTCAGTTTACTGTTATAGGTTGACACAAATCCAGTCGGCACAAATTCATAATATAGCCTACGTGGTAGACTTATTAAGTTACTTTTTAGCCTATTAAATAGAAGTGAGTTAACTTAATATAAATAAATAAATATCTATTTTAGCTGCAGAGAAGTCTGTGACGCACTGAGAAGGTCTCAAATAAAGTAGGACAGGAGAGGACAGAGATGGAAATCAAGTTTGTCACAATACAAACAAGGCTGCGTTTAGTCAGGCCATTTGGTGGCATACATTAATTGCAACAGGCGGTAAATGATGCCTCCGGCCTGTAGCCCCGCCAGGCAGCTGCTGCTCCCAATTGAAGTGAACCATGACTGGCCCAGTAATCATAATGTCCGCTTTCATCCGTGCTGTATTGACCTGAAAGAGACCAACTAGGGAAGAGTTGAGACACAGAGGTTCCTGGCTCACCACATTTCAGACTCAGTGTAGGACTCGTGTTTAGTCTTCAAAGAGGATGAGGGGGTGATGTGAGAGGAGCAGGGGAGGTCTGCGTTAAAAGCCAGTCAGAGAAATGTGAGTAAATGAAGCCATACTTGTTGAATGAGCAGATCACAGTTTAATTTTGATTTTTTTAGATCCGCTAATTGAGTGGCCAGGTGTGGATATTGTCAGAAACAATAGACTCTAGCTCTTCCCTGTGTTTCTGATGGTCATAGAGTACAAGTAGGTAAAAGGTGAACCTCGCCAAGGGAACACGTTGAGTTCAGTCGGCCAGCACAAATCACAATAAGACTTGTGATGGCAGCGTTCTGACATCAGCAGGATTTGAGGAATGCCGAAAAAGAAACAAGTTCCCCTGGCAAGCCTCCAACTGGGGGAAAGTTCGCCGGTCTTGGATGGTGTTAAGTCAGGGTCACGTCGAGCCCCAGCACAAAGGGATTACTCACTGATCATTTCTGTGGTGGGGAGAGAGGAGGGAACCAAGGAAGGTGGAGGGGAGGGGGGTGGCTTTGCACAAATCTAGTATGCAATGTTCCTCGAATTACGTTCCTTGAGCCTACTCCAGCAGACTGAAAAAAAAACCTGGAGAAAAAAACTGAAAAGGTGGTCTAATTTTGTCGGTGAACTTTGTACAGATATCCTTTCTGCTGTTTTGAAGACACCGGGCTCCTCCCTGTTGTCAGACCTCCCACTTTTCACGTAAAACAAACTCTTGAACATCCTTTAAGAATGCGCAACCTTTCCCCTAGATCTGTCAGGGAGTCAGACATCCCTCCTCCTCCTCTTCAATCACCCTCTCCTCCCCCATCCCTCCACACACACACACACACCCTCACCTCCATCCCCCCTCTTTCCCAATGTAGTGAATAAGAAGTGTGCCAAAGTTCAGGAGAACCCTTTACCCTGAGGCAGACTACAGCCAAACTATCCACCAGAGTTCATGCCTCTAGAGGAGGGGTCAATCAACACAAATGAGGTATTGTGGCTCTGCGGTCAGCTGGCAGGCCTCCACTGGGAAACAACAACCACGCATACATGCAGCACAGACAAATCAATCAAAACTAAATGATTAACAACGAGACGTGTTCCCTATTTAATTAAGAGGATGAACAACAATGTTTTTTTTTGTTAGGTGTGAGGAAATTAAATAGCTTCGATTAGCAGGGCTTTTGGGGTTTGTGTTGTTGTTGTCTCCCATTTTAAAAAGGATTATCGTAAGGGATCTATTAGTCTTGTGCCTCATCAGGCGCCTGGCAGCTCCTATTGACCCCAGAGGGTACTGCGCTATTCTGCTCCCCTTCTCCAATGTCCCTTACACTAACAGCCTGTGCTCCCCTCACCACACTCTGAGCACTCCCTGTGCATGCACTGGCCATGCATTCCTACGTCACTGACTGGCTGCTGGGCACGTGAGGGAGGTGTGACAGGTTGGAGAGGGGGGTCTGGGCCGGAGGGAGTGGGGGTATGAGGAGAAGGTAGCCACGTGTAATCAATAGCCAAGGAAGGCAAGTGGTTGAAAAGAGGAACGTCTGCATGGGAACTGGGAGAAAGGTCATGTTTATTACGGAGAAATGAGTTCTCACTCTCTCTCTCTGTCTCTCCTTTGTTCTGGCTAGGCCAGAGACCCTCACATGTACACATTTTTATCTCCAGACTTACTGATAATCTCACTGGGAATGATAGTCTTTTATTTGCAAACACTCTGCTTTCATAGTACAGAGAGGCAAAGCCAAAGCCTGTAGCTGATAGGATCCCATGATGTGAATGACCTATTTGTGAGGTGTTGGGGAGAGGAAAACAAAATAATTTATTTAGATTCATGTAGGAATGTAGAGAGATGCCTTTTGTAATACTTGTCTCAAAAGTTGTCTGAAAACAGCAACCATCTATAGCTAAAATTGTGTTTTAATGACCACAGAGGCAGATAACAATGTCATATCAACATCCTCACACTGGTGCGTAATTTCCTTCCGTTAAAAACAAACAGTTGGCATGGACTTTTACCCTCAATTTTACAAGCCCACCAGCAGTATAAAGTTCAATGGAGTAAAGATGAAGAGAGAAAAAATCTTTTGTTTTCCTACAGGGCAAGACCATAAATGCTAAATGTGTCATTTATAATTAGGATGGCCATCTATGTAGGGGAAAGGTGAACATACTGTTTCTGCTGCAAGGCCTTGAGTTGTATTGACTCATTGTGATAAACGCTGTGTGAAGGAACTGTTTGTGTTAACGGCGTTGTATTTTGTCCTTTGTTTCCCTTCCAGAGATGGCATCAGACTGCCATGAGCTGTTTCTGAGAGGAGAGACGACCAGCGGAGTCTACACCATCCAGCCACTAAACTCTCAGCCCTTTGAAGTCTTCTGTGAAATGACAGCTGGTGAGTGGAGCAAAACATCTCTACGTCATCAGCATGGTGCCCTTTGTGTTTTTATTCAGTGTGGGCATGAGACTCTAAGTCCAAAGTCTCCAAACTGTATATGAAGATCCCCTAGATGGTTTGATTTAAATATACACCCCTATGTAGCAGGAGGGAAGTAGAATTGACGTGGACAAGACTAATTTTCTTGCTTTCTTTCTCCCCAGATGGCGGTTGGACAGTCATCCAGAGGCGCCAGGATGGCTCAGTAGACTTTGACCAGCTGTGGCAGGCCTACCAGAAGGGCTTTGGCAGCCTTAGTGGTAAATACATACTCTTTCAATCTTTTTCAGTCTTGCTCAAACGCTCCGGTATTGGACTGGACAGGAGTTAGCTAGTCTGGCCAGTGAGGGATTAGTTTGCACAGCATCACTTCCTCCTGCAGCCACTTCATCAAAGACCAGGGACTGGCTTCCAAAAGCATCTTAGCACTGATTAGCTTAGATCCTCATAGGGTAAATCCCCGGTGGCAAAGAGATGTCAGTAGAATAACAGAAGTCACTTTCTCAGCACTGAGTCCCTTTTTCACCCTTTCCCTCTTCCTCTCTTTCCTTCCTTAGGGGAGTTCTGGCTGGGTTTGGAAAAGATCCATTCGGTGTCCAAAGATGGTGACTACATCCTCAAGATCCAGTTCTCCGATTGGAGGGATGACTCTGAGTCCATCCGCCTCCCCTTCCATCTGGGCGGAGAGGAAACCAAGTACTCGCTCCACATTCAGGAAACTGGCACCATCAGCAACCTGGAGAGTTCCCTGGCAGCTGACGCCACCGCCGGCCTGCCCTTCTCCACCCGCGACCAAGACAACGACCAGAAAAATGATACCAACTGCGCCAAACACCTCTCTGGTAAGTTGTTAACCAGCTCCAGAAGAGGTATTCGCCACTGAGCTGATGCCAAACCACGAAAGAGCTCAAATTCAGACCGGTTCATAATAAAAGTTTCTCTCTCTTTCCTCTCAGGTGGCTGGTGGTTCAGTAACTGTGGGCGCGCCAACCTGAACGGACGATACTTCCAGAGCCCCCCTCCTAAACAGCGGCACCAGAGGAAACAGGGTGTCTTCTGGAAGACTTGGCGGGGCCGCTACTACCCTCTGAAGACCACCGTCATGATGATTGCTCCTGCCGAGATTGAGAGCAAGTCATAAAAGAGAGAAAAGAGACAGACAGAGAGAGTGATAGGAAGAAAAGTAAAGAAAAAGAGCACAACATTTTGGACCTTTTCTCTTCTTGGTGTCGGGGCAATTAGCAGAGGTGTTTGATTTGCCTCCCTTCTCTGTGTGGTTGTGTCCCAGCAAGAAAGACTTCACAACAGAGCCAAGGCCCGGAAAAAAAGAGGTGAAAACAATTTGTACCTAAATGGGTTCCATGTTTCCACTGCTCAGCCAAGCAGGCTTTTCTCTTTAGCTATAGCCAAAAGATGGAAAAAGAGGGCAAGGTAACAAAACAGCCAGGGGCATTTGGTAGACTTGATGTAACAGGAGCAGTGGAAAATTATTTATCTCTTGCACCAAGGCAGTAAATGGCACAACACCGCTCTGTTGATTCCCTCTGTTGGCCCGAGGTCTGTAAAAGTAAAGCTCAAGTCAGAGTGTCACAGAGCGAGTCGCGGCCTGCGCACGGTGTTGCAAGCCACAAAGCATTTCTGACAAGTTGAGACTCATCGCCAGACGTGTAGTGTCTTACTCTATATGGGAGATGTTGTTGAGCTTGAATGGGACGTTTCTACCAAGTAAAC
>OMLB01019211.1:4193-14358 GCA_900302555.1 Myripristis jacobus
AGGTGAGAGGAAGGGAGAGGAGAAAGAACGCGAGTGCCGGAAATACAGGGAGCGAGACGAGGGGAGGAAAGGATGGGAAAAGAGAGGTGAAGGGAAGGGAGGATAGGACAGGAAAGACAGAGGAGGGAGGAGAGGTGAGGGGAAGGGAAGCGAAGGGAGCAGATAACTCAACAGTGACTCTTTTGTTTGAGACGTGTTGGCGTTAACGTGAGGAGAAGCCGGGATTGGCCGAGTAAGCAAACGGGTGGAGCCCGGGTGAGCTGTGCAGCGATATGGGCGGCGTCATTTCGAAATCTCAAAGTCTTCTGCTCATCTATTTCATACATTAACTAAAATCTAGCATAAAAGTAAGCCGGCAGCATTTTGAATGCAGCTGTGCAATCGCAAGTAACGTACGCCGCCTGTCAGACACTTCAGATGAAATTGTTTCTGTAACCTTGACGGCTGCTTTGCAAGCCTCTCAAAAGAGAGCCCTCTTAAAAATAAAGAAGCAGTGTGTGAGAGAGAGAGAGAGCATTTTGATTGATAACTTTATTATCTCCCAAGGGGAATATGAGGCACTGAGTTTTACTTTTTATCCTCACTACTTGGCCATTAATCTCCTCTTTACACCAGTACTGCATTGGCTAAACAAAAATGTTGCATTGTATTTACTTGGGCTTGTGTAAGTACAAGTAAGGCTGAGTGTAAATTTGAGCGCTACCTCCATCTTTTTGCAGATGTGGGGAAGTGAAATCACCTACGGGAAGTGTCTGTATTTGGTTTTGCAGGTGGGTGGGGACTGGTGGTGGTGGGTGTGGTGTGTGAGTGTGTGTGTGGGGGGTGGGGGGGTCTCATGACAATGACCACATCACCTTGTGTGGTCTTCTGGTTTAAAACACAGCTTCAATGCTGCAACTGTCTGAAGACTCATCTGCTGACTTTAGGAGGGGATCCCTGGAGGGGTCTGAGGTCACACATAGTCCAACTGCAGGGTTAGGTCTTGACTTCTAGGAATGGATGAGTTTGTCTTCTGGATTATGTAAGTGTTTTTACAGTCAAAGACAGTCACGCATTATACACTTTTTCTTGTGCTTTGCTTACCAGGGTATGAACTAGCATCACAACTGATGCTGGAAAAGGTCTTGCCCTTTATATTTTTTGCTTCATGGTTCCTTTGTCCTTCCAGCCTGTTTTTTTTTTGTGTTTTTTTTTTACCTCTGCTCTTACTGTCTAATTCCAATTTCTCTCAATTTTTTCACTTGGCAAATCTCAGTTATGTTTTGAAAAGCACCAAATGGCTTTGTGGCTATGGTGATGTTGACAGTATAAGGCTTTGGACCAGTTCAAAACTCGCATTTAACACCCTCCCCAAGCTCTCTCCACCAGCAGGTTTCTGTGTGTGTGTGTGTGTGTGTGTGTGTGTGAATGCATGCGCGTGGAGACCCTTTTGTAGAATTTAACCCAAAACCTGTCACAGCAAAAAAGCAACCTGTCACGACTCGGTTATACACGACTGTACATGACTGTACCACGCAGAACACAAGCAGCCTGTTCCCGAGCTGTTAAAACAGTCACCGGAGCCACCAGCTACCAAAGGTCTCTTGCACATACACATGCACACACACACACACACACACACACACACATGCACTCATAGGTTACCAAGGAAAAGAAAATGTGAAAATTAACATATGGTTCAACAATACCAATCCCAGAGGAGTAAACGGCCGAGCTCTGTCAATTTTGGCTTTGCACAGAAGCAGTGAAGACAGAGGAGTAATTGTTGTTTGTTAAAATGTGTGGTTTTGAATGTGTAAGTGAGTGACTGAATGATGGTGACTCACTGCTGGTGGCCAGTTGCTATCTGGTGCCGAGGCGGGTGTCCAGAGTGTGTGTGTGTGTCTGTGTGTGTGAGGGTAACTTGGTGTGACTGTCGCGCTGTCAGACAGCAAACAGAGGCATCTTTCTCAAATCCACACTGGGCCACAGCTTACAATGAGCTCACGCAAAGAGGGGAGTAAAAAAGCCACAGCTTAAGTGTGTACTCACAAGTTCAACAGGCACACCCTCCTTCCCCCCTGAGCAAATATTAAAAGAGACTTCACTGCCAGCTAATCTAATTCACAAACACTCCAAAGCACACACCAGCAAAAAACACATAATTTCACAGTATTAACTTAGTCCTTAACGTACAACATTCACTTAGGACTAACTAGCATTCCTGCAGCCTGCCATACAACCACAACTGAGCTGCAGACTGAGTCATTTCCATATAGATAGAGGAGTGTTTATAATAACACATTTGTATATAATAGCCCGAGGCTGCGTTGTCACTCATCAAGCTGATCAAAAAGCAGCTACTGTACAACACTGATGAATCTTGGAGCGCTTTTGCAAATCTGTCCTTCAGCGGTGGAAAAAAAAAAAGGAGGTGAGATAAAGGGAGGAAAATCAAGGGGAGAGGAGAGGAGCATCTAAATATAGAGAGTCTCACATTTTGGAGTCGAAAGAGAGACAGTGAAGGGTAAGAAAGAGGAAGGGAGACAAGGAGTCAAGAGAGGCAGTGGGAGAGTAAAGGAGAGGGAGAGGAAGAGTGACGGGAGAGAGGGAACAAAGTGGAGGGATGGAGGAAAAAGTGTTGGTGTAGCGGCGAAAGAGCAATAGAAGAGAAATAAAGGAGCTTCGGTATAGCTTGAGATCGATGGCTGCACTGTAGTGTTGCTTAGTGGACTGCTGGAGAACTGGACATAGAGGACACTCAATTGTCTCTGTGAGACTCTACAGTTCAATGCACTGCACAGTGTATCACCACAGACGCTTATCAATACGGAGCATCAATACTGAGGATCTGTCCCATCAGTGATCTTTTCAGCAGGTTCAACACTAACTGGCTTCAGTGGAGGACATTAAAGACTATCCAACCAATGCGCTCTTCCTGCAGAGCAAATTCTAACTAACTAACAGATTCAGTTTGATTCACAATCCACCAGCTGATGATTCGATTTAGGTTTTTCTTTTCCTTTTTTTGTGACGATTCTATTCAATTCAAGTTTGTAAATCACACTCGAGTCAGTGACTCTGTCCAGTGCTTTTACTAAATTTACCAAAATCCATTAAAAAGCATGTGCAATAATGTTACTCTGAAAAATCTAAGAGAATTACATAAACATTATTGGTTTAAAAAAAAAAAACATTGTTGACAAAAAAAGTTGCAATTCACAGTGTTACATCACCACAACATTAGCCCTTGAAAAAAAAAAAACCTTCAATGAATCAATTCAAAGCGTTTCATATTGATTCACACCGACGTCACAGTGATTCATCCTATTTAATTCCTTTCGCAGATCAATTCGGTTGAGTTGGCAGAATTTATACTTTAAGCACTGTTGTGATGAATGAATCACACCCCGAAATAACACAATTAAAAATCTCTGCCTTGCTTGTCTCTGTGCCCCCAGTATGATTGTTGGACACACTACCCAAGAATACTGAAGAAGTCTGAGACGTGGGAATGGCACTTTTCATGAAAAAAAAAAAAAAAAAAATCACCCTGAAATGCAGTTGTTCAAAGTACAGGCCTGGCTGTGGGATTTTCTATAGACGTAGACATGGAGGGTGGTGTGGCTGGAGGCCAACACGTCTACTGTGATTGATGAAGCAAGAGGGTCGACCAGACAAATGCCTCACCTGGATCCTCACTCCTGTCCTGTTCTCTCCGCTTCTGTCATCCCTCGTTCCCTCCCCCGTATCTGCCTGTCACGGCAAGCGGAGTGTGTTTATTCCAATGCAGCTTGACATTTGATTGTCACCTGTTGACTAACATGAACGGCTGACATGGCTAACAGGCTTTTAGAAATACTGGGGGCTTTTTATTCTTTTTCTTTTTTCTTTTTTTTTTTCCACAGGAATGGAAAGAGCCACAGCGGCGCATATAAAAGTGCAATAGCCAGAAATGAAAAGAAAGACAGAGGCGGAAAGAGAGGGATAGAGAGAGACAAAAGGACCACTGTGTAAACTCCCATGATCGTGCTCACCATCGCTAAGGACAACACCCACCTTGGAAACCTAATTTTGAAGAAGTCACACATTCCCACATTGTGAGGCAGCGCCAGTATCAGGTGTCCGTCCAAACCACCAACTACCAATCAACCACCACCCCCTCCGTGACACACCGCCGCACACACCAAAACAACCAGGGGGGGAAGGTGAGACAGAGAGAGGGAGGGGGAAAGAGGGTGGGGGGAGTGCGGGGGTGAGAAAAAGAAGAGGGCAAGTGAACGAGCTGGCTCGAAACAAAAGCAGAGAGAGGGACAATGTGCGCAAAGAGGATGAGTGGGGGAAAAAAAGAAAATAGGGAGGAAGAGACGAGGTGAATTGAGAGTGCACCGCCAGCTCGCCGTGTTCACTGACAGAGCCGGGAGAGAACAAAAACACGGTAACAATGCGACTTTCATGTATATGTATGTTTGAGCATGTGTGCGCGCGCGCGTTTTTTGTATGGCCGTTGTGCACAAACACTCGCATACTGGGAAGTGCACTGGAAAGGGGATGTGAACCTGCTCACTTCTGTCGGTGTTGAGCCGGGCCTCACCTACCCTGCTCATGTAAGGGGAAGTGTAATGACACAGGAGAGCTCGTAAAATGTCCAGAAACTGAGACAGGTCTCCACTCTCCTCGCCGATTTATAACGTTCATATAATAATACACCAAGGATCGGTCTTTCAATGCTGAGAGGACTTTTATAAATCACAATAATCCCCTCCTCCCCCATTGAGAATTCACCTTATAAACTCAAGGCAGAACTTATTCGAACTCAAACACGCCAAATGCCTGTCTAGGAGGCTTTAGGCTCTAATGGGTCAAACAAATGTTTCTCTTTAGACAAAAAGTGGATCCAGTGTCCATTGTTGCAAGCTGTTGCATTAAGGGGATGTTAAAATATGAGATAGGGTCAGGGGGAAGGATAAAAATGAGAAAGGGAACAGGGAGAGGGTAAAAATGAGAAAGGGAGTAGAGGAAGGGTAAAAATGAGAAATGGAGTAGGGGAGGCCACAGGAGGCACCTGGCCCACTTACAGCAGAGGAGGGGGTGGTGGAGGAGGAGAGGTAGGAGATTAAGGAGTGGGAGGGAAGAGAGAGGGAGGAGGAAGAGGAGGAGGAGGATGAGGCCTGGAGAAAGAGCGAGAGAGATGCAGCTGGGATGGAGCAGAGGGCACAGGGAGGACAGGGTGGGGTGGAGGAGTGGGTGAACGAACGGGAAAGGTGAGGAGAGAGAGGCTATGAAAAGGAGGAGGTAAGAGGCAAAGAATGGATGAGGTAATGGGAAGGAGGGGAAGAAGGGCAGAGGGGGTAGAGGAGAAGAGGTTGGCCTTGTGATGCCGAGAATGGAGGTGGTGCGCGCGTGGATGAGTGTGTGTGTGTATGCGTGTGTGGGTGTCTAAAAAAAATTATGACGAAAAACTAACACCTCACCCAAAGTATGAATAACCAACCACAATAGGCCAATGTTGGTTCAATCTCTTTCTACCAGTACATTTGAGCAGCCTGTCCATACCACTAATATCCCACTAATACCACCCACAGTCCTCGCTCCACCTCACATCAATGAATATTTCATGTCCTGATGGCACTTTTAAAGCAAAAACTAATTAGCAAATCCAAGTTGATCTGGCATTAGTCATATCAGGCCAATTAAAAGCCCAGGCCTACTGTACATGTTAATGGCAGCGAAGTGGAATAATTGTATGTTGAGCAGGGGAGAGAATGTTAAACAGGCCTTGTTAGCAGCACTTTAGCACTCTAGCCTGAGTCCATGGCTGGATTACAAAACTCTCCAAAGCAGGATAATGTTCGGCAGAAACACACAGGCGCGCGCACACACACACACTCGTATGCACACGCAAACCTTTGCAACTAGAAAACGAAAACTCTGTCCATTAATTAGAGTGTCATCATCAATTCCAAAGGGTCAGGTCCAATACTTACAGCTAAAGGAGAGAAATATTTCCAGGGAAAATGATGGTTTTATGCTTCAGTAATAATATTAAAACAGGGATCCTAATATTGGCAGAGGCTCACAGGTCAGATTTTATGCAGTATTAGTGAGAGAAATCCATGTTCTGCTCCAGCGTGTGTTTCGGTGGTCGGTGGTAGTTAATGCAAGGTGCTGGAGACAGTATTTGTGCGGCACTGAGTAGAAAAAGGTGTTAGTTTGTGTTTGAGTCTTTCCAGCTTTACCTCTGTGTGTGTGTTTTTTTAACAGAGGAGTTTAGATTGAGACAGACAGCACTGACACACACAGACTAAACTGTGCTGCACGAAAAAGCGACAGAATAACAAGGGCTAGAACTCTTTTGGAGTGGATGTCTGTTTCATCAACCCCTCCTCCCCAACTCCCTCTCTCTCCCTCTCTCTCTCTCTCTCTCTCGTTCCCTTTTCCTTCCTCTCTCTGCCTCCCTGTCTCTCTCTCGCACCTGAGCTTTGATATGGAAATCTCTCGCCAGCCAAAGCCCGAGGCTAGTTGACTGTTTCTAAAGATGTATTTGCTCAAAGCCGCTCAATTTCTCATCAAATGCTCACACTGTGGGTATAAAAGACAAACTCTTTCACTGGGAAAATAACGACTAACAAACACATACACATACAATCCTTTCGGCGGTCTGCAAACCCTATATTTCCACAGAGGCTTTTTTTATGCCCAAACCATCAAGTTCTTATTAGCTTGTATAAATTTCACTACAAAAGGTGATGACCCTTGTTGCAAAGTAGATGTGATGACATTACATATATTGTTATTCAAATACTTTGTGTGTGTGGGCATGTGTACACATCGATTTTTTCGTGTGTGCTTTTTTTTTTATGGTTCTGTCCCAGTGGTCTTCTATGAGAGCCCGACTCTGCCGGGTAATTACACTGCATCAAGGGTGTCAAACCTGTAAAATATACCTCTTGCAGGGATTATGACAACATCGAGGCAGATAAGGTGAAAATTGGGACCATTTAAAGACAAGAAAAATTAATGTTTGTAAAAATAAGTACAGAATGGCATAATAATTTAGAAAGTCTGATTATCTGGGGAGACAAAAATTAAGTCCCTTTCAGGTGTACGTTAAAGGAATGCAAATTACGGGAATAACAACACTTAGTCCCTTGTCAGCTCATTAGCTGAGAGTGGTGCTTGCTTTTAGGATATTCTTTAAGTCAACAATTGTTGTTTAAGTTTTTCAATGTACTCTTGGCGGGAGTCACTGTCAGTGACGGTTTTTACAAGGGAAGTGAAACATACTGAACTTAAAAAGTACTGACAGTTGTTCCATGGTCCCAGTAGGCATATGATTTCTTTTAGAATATCCTTCAAATCAGTGGTATTTATAGGATTGAAATCATGGCTGTGAATCAATCCACGCTTTATTGGACTAAAATAAAGATTAAAAACTGCATTTCTCCCATCATGCATAACTCAAACTTCTTGCATATCAGAGGTGAATACATGTGCTTTCTACATCTGAGTGTCCTCTCACTAACAATAGGCAGAGGGCTAATTGAAAGCAACATAAATGCAAGTAATTTCACTGACTTGTGTTGTGTGACCTGTAAAAGAACTGCAGATATCGCTTCACTTGTTGCAATATTTGTTTTGACAGCATCTGACCATGTGAAAACGTGTGTTAAAGGAGCAAATACAAGGACGAAAAGTTGGAACAATAACAGGGCAAGGATTGGTTCCATTTCAAGGCTGTACAACGTGGCGCAGGAGTGGCTGAAACTGACAATTGATGTTAAAACGGTAACAAAAAAAAGAAAGAAAAAATAATTGCTGATAAGCATTATGCAGGCCATTTGATCACTGGGCATAAGTTGGAGAGGACACTTCTCTTTGCTTTCAAAAAAAAAAAAAAAAAAACTGATGAAAGCACAAAAAGTCAAACTGAAAACCCTCAACAGTTTCTCAGGAATTTGGGATTCAAAGATGTTTTGCAATATTAACAATCTCAGACAAAAACTGGGAAGTCTTGCCATTTTGACTTATGAAATGCCTACGATATATTTAAGCAATGATCCCAATTTTGTAACAAAGTAAAAACCCACTTCAACTGTAAGACCACAACTAGACTGGGTATGGACACCTCAAATTTTAAGAAATCCTCCACTTACATTACATACACAGAAGACTCCAAATTATCTTGCAATTAATGATACATTTTGGAAGAAAATAAAACCAAAAATTATCGCATTCACTGACATCCTCGTCTACATGTGGATACACACACACACACACACACACATACACACACACAGCTATGAAAAATTAACACCCACCTGAAAACACAAAGGTAGTGGTGGGGTGGTAGGGCGGAGCTTGTGTTTGTGTGTGTGTGTGTGTGTGTGTGTGTGTTTGGGGGGGTTGGCTTAACTCACCTGTTCTCTTTACTGGAGGAGGATGACGATGTCAGATAGGGGGATAGGGTGGACAGCTGTTACATACACACACACACACACACACACACACACACACACAAACACACACACATCCCCCACCTAGCCCTGCAACCCCATGGGGATTATGAACACCTGTATTCAGCACTGCACAATGAGCTAAAGAAGCAGCTAAGCTAAAACGCCTTGGGAGTTATTACAGGATGAGGGGGGTGGAGGGGGGGGTGGAGTCAGTGTGGATCTCAGGTTAATGTGTGCCAAACTGCCGTGGCACAAAATCAAATGTGAGAATGATAATATTCACAATGTGACGGATAGAAGAAAGAGTTGTCAGAAAACTCGGGAGAGATGTGTAATGTGAGATGTGTACACACGAGTGTAAACGGTTCTTTTGCAGTGTGTTAGCTAAACAGGTGTTCCCATTAACAAGTGAGCTCCAAGGGGGGACTGGGACTAGGAAACTGGCAGGGAGAGAGAGAGAGAGAGGGAGAGAGATGAATGGAAGACAAGGTTGCTAGCAGAGAATAAGTGGGTCTTTATAGAGTATTTGCCCTCTTTCTCTATTTGCGTACAGGAGATCGGGTTTATTGTCAACTTGTCGACATGCAGACACACGTGTGAGGGGGATGTACACTAAGTCCGGGGTTTTGCACAGCTAAAGCCAGCTAACCTGTTACCACACAGTTCAGCCCACAACCTGGGAGCAGTGAGCACTCCACCCACCTACACACCAGCAAGCTTAGACACACACACAAACACACACACACACACAGTGCAAAGAGGTGCGTATCATAAGCTTCAAACCTGACTCGCCCCTGAGCCAAGACCCTCTCTCTCTCTCTCTCTCTCTTCTTCAACCCGCTCAACCCCACAGCCCACCTCTGCTGTTTCCCACAAACCGCCATCCCTTCGCCATCAGACTCCGCGCTCGGATTAGCAGCCTCTGCCACCCTCAACAAACAACACACACCACTTCATCTGAGAAAAGCTGAAAGGTAAATTTAAACCGCTCTTTAGCATGTACACGATCCATTCATAAGGCAGAGTAATGTTGCTGTAACACGGGTGGAAAATGCCTCTTCGCACTCCCCCCAACCCTTAACACACACACACACACACACACACACACACACGTGATTTTTTGTCCATCTTTTGACCCATCTCAACTTCACTCCTCCTCCACTTATCGTTGCAGCTCTTCACTTGGTCTGTTACTTTTCCTTGTGGCAAACTCAGATGGACGTGTGTGCCTGTTGTGTGGCGAGGTTGCATCAAACCCAAATATGCACACACACACACTCACACACACACACACACGGGCCACCGCTGTACCCTGATCTCGCGCTGAAGCTACGCAACCACACCTGAAGGCTACAGCCTTGGTAGGGAAAAACCCACCGACACAAAGCATTCTGGGAAGTACTCCGTGCCATGATGGTCATCACTGGCTGTCACAATAGCTGTAGACTGAAATCATAACAACCGAACATCTAAGCCTTTGCCACTTAAATGCAATGCAAGCACTCATACAAAATGCACATGGAATGGACACACACACACACACACACACACAAACATGCGAATTTCCTATCAGAATCAGTCCAACGTCACGGAGCTGCAGCCTTGCCCATTAGGGAGCTGTTTCAAGTGTTTTTGGTGAGGAAATGCACTTATGCACTGGATGACCATCTCTTACACATGCCTGGCTAGGCTTGCTTGTCACTGACAGAAATACACTCACTCATACA
>OMLB01019212.1:0-13223 GCA_900302555.1 Myripristis jacobus
ATGGGGGAAGTGAAAGCCAGGGGATTAACGTCAGGATTTGAGGCAGGGTTTATAACAAAATTTTTATCATTTAAAACAGAAACAGGAGGCTGGGTGATACAAATCTTTGATACAGGTGTGGTAGGAGGGTGATTATTAGTGTAACGAAAACATCAGTGTAACATTGTCCTTTTTACAATACCCCGCTGAGTAAAACATCTTCATTTTGTGTCATACACGGCATCAGTGATGGATGCGACTATTTTTCAGCCTTGTAAGATTTCGAGAATCCTTTGTGCATTAGTCACAGCGATACATCCGTCACCACTCTTGACACCGGTTCTGGTCCATTAATTCAAAGGGATTTGTGTCCATTTATGATGCAGAGGGCTGCCATGTTTTGACTAATTCGGGATTCAAAGCCAACAAACTTCTTTTTGGATTCTGCGCTGAATCAATCATCAGCCATTTAGAGCATCAGCTCCCCTTAAAGAGCCTCTTCACGAGTCTGAGTGCTGTGCTGTCCCTGACAGCCTTTGAGGTCCGCTCCCATAGGCTGTCCTCCTTCCACAGGCCCCGCCCCTTCCTCTCAGCTTTACCCTCTGCCTTGAGCAGCCGTTTGTGGAGACGCCAATAGAGACGAGAGTCAGGCGGGACTCCAGAGATAGGCGCAGTGCGTGCCAGACCGAGCCAGAGGACCTCTTCATTTATACAGCTGCTCCACATTGACCCCTGCTGGAGAGATGAGAGCTAAACTGGTTAATAAAGGAAATGGCCTACTGGAAAACTGTAAACTTGTCATGATTCATATCAGTCTGACACGTCTGCTGCTCATTACCACAGCAGCCTCTATCACCAAAAGTGAGCAAGCTTCTTTTTTTTTCAGACATTAACTGACATGCCAGCAGTTTTTCCACCTGCCTCTCCTGTATCATTAGATGGCTGACCTTGCTGCGTGACACCAGACAGTGGAGTGTGTCCTCCTCTCGGCTGATCAGTTTCAGCCAGACTAACTGGGCAGGAGCCAGGTTCTCCTCCAGCCACAGCCTCCCCTCTGGGGTCAGCTCCACTCCTGCCAGATGCACAAGCAGTGGGGATGCACACGCACCTGAAGAAGAGAGGGAAGGTCCATTTAACCCTGTGGTAACAGTTCTTCTGAAATATGGCTGCTAGCAAACCTGTGGAGCTTCACCTTCACTTGTGTTGCCAGTGTCAAGTAAACAAATAAGTATGTGAGGTACAGAACTGAGAAATATGGATTATTGTACACTGCATCGACCTGATTCTTTTACAACTTTAAAAAAGATAGACAAAAGCTGAATTTGACCAAGGAAACCTACAAACTACATAAAACATCAGTGGATTATCTTGATACAAAACCCACCGTCCCCATCGATGGCACTTTGTAGGCTTAAAAATAAATGGTTCAAGGGGACCGAGGTAAACCCGCTCATGTGAATTCCTCTCGAGTGAAGTTGCTGATGGAGCGCTCTCTCCAACGTACCGGCTGCTTGGTTTCATGGCTCAATAAGCAATATGTTCTGATGACACAGCTGGTCTGGTGCAACTAACAGGCTTACCAGGCCATCTCACTCATGACAGGAGAACACAACTGAATGCTATGTGGCCACGTTCACACAGCAGTCCAAAGTGACCCAATTCTGATTTATTTCTCAGATTTCGCAATGTACATGACCTGTATCTGGCATCAGTGCGAGCAGATCTGTACCGTGACCCCACATTTACAACAAACATGCTGCCGAACAACCAAAAATAATCTCACTTGCACTACAGTCCATCATCACAATGCAGCAAGTGGTGCCGCAACTCAGTAAATGGGTTCACTCGCTGTTCAGGCTGAGAGCAAGAAGGCAGAAAAGGCTATTTATCAATCTAATTTGTGACCTGCTGTCTCCCTGCTGTTGTAGCTCTGATCCTCCATATTTTATTTTGTCCACCGCTGCTGACAATAAGGACATCGTGACGCTCTGACAGCGATGAGAGCGTGCTCAGTGGGAAGAAAAAAAAAACCCACATGAATTCTGATCTGAGCGCTCACACAGTGTCACATCAGCAGGAAGCAGACACATTTCTGATTTAAGACCACAAAGTGAAACTGGCCCACGTCAGAATGGAAAATATCACATTCAGTTACTTTTTTTTTTTGCCGTTCACACTGGCATAAAAAATCTGATCTGTGTCACATCTGTGGAAAAAAAATCAGATCGAGAATAACAAACCAGTTATGACTGAGGACTGTCTATTGTTTTCACTGTTTTGTTTTTTTTTAATTTGTGGATCTGAAATGTGTGTGTGTGTGTGCCTGTGTGCATGCATTCATTATTTCCCTTAAAGGATACTCCACTTTACCCCTATGCTTTGAGAGTAATGGAGAGAGGCCTGGGACATGAATGGGGACGTGCTCCACACTGAGTCCTTCCTCTGTGACAGCGTGAACTCTCCCACGCAGGCTGACGCTCCTCTCGATAAAACGAGCAGGGATCTCAGACGCAGCTTTAAACTTGGTCATCTGTAGAAGGTGGAACAAGACATGTGAGTGGCAAAATCTTTCCACCCATACTGGTAACAGATGTGAAAATACTGCTTGCTCAATTACAAAACGAAACAAGATTTGGAGTTAATTGACTGGACAGAAGCGGCTCTACAGTCTGAATGAGGCTGTGAGTCGGTGTGGAGAGGACGGCCTGTACATTTTCTGGATTAGTAAAGAAAAGGCTATGAGTCAACAATATGTCTGAGCCACAGCGGAGGATCTGGTTTTAGATTCAGTGTGGGCAGCAGGGGCAAAGGCTCAAGCCCACATGTCAAATGTAGACCTGAATTGGGTTCCTAAATCCACTGACATTTGAAGGCCCCCGCGCCCCAGCATGCATCTCTCTGTCTTACCAGTCTGATACTCCGTGCTATTACAATAACACCAGCAAGAGCCAGTCCTGTGCTGATGTTCTGTGTGAGAGACAAGACAGCGTCAGACAGTTCAGATTTGACAGCAGACCAGTTACATAAACTCAGCTAATCACACTGGACAGTGGCAGTGAGACAGGCAGACAGGGGCATTAGTTCAATGCACCCTAATGTTTACTGTCTGTACAAGTTCCTGCATTTAGCATCACTTTACACCAGCACTCACACTGACAGCTGGGGACAACTGCAGCACTTAGACAGGACTGACGGGATGCTATTATTTGGTCAGCGTGATGAAATACTGTATTAGGTCAAACTATTTTTGCAGAAATGCACACAGCTTGGAAGGGACACTGGTCTTGGATGAGTGTCCCATGGATACGAAGCTGGAGTTGGCTTCTGATTCAAGACTTAAGGGGAAACTTATGGGAAAACATTTCTCAGCTGATTTTCTGTACTTAGATCAAAAACTGCTAATCTTTGACTCATCGCACCTGGAATAGGAATTAAGAATAAGAGTAAGAGCCTAAAGACTCTTTGAGACCATGTTTTAGATTTGTGAAGCCTATTCTAATTTGTGAAAACAGAGATAAGTTGGATTTCAGGGCAGCTGTTTTTTTTTTAAATACTCAAATTTGTCCTGTCCTTTTTTATTTCACTGTGGCGATATCTGCCATTTAAGCACCAAACAACGGTTTGAGTGTCTTCTCTCATCAGGTAACAATTCCACTATTAAGTAATCTTAGTCCACTAAAACAAGCAAGCATATGAATGAAAAACATATTATCTTGTTTTATTATTATCATTAGGGGACAATTGATATTTCCAGGAGGGGACATTTTGCCAGGAGTGCCTTAACGTACACACTCCAAAGTCCTTCTTGCCTTCATACCAAATACATATCTGGAATATGGTGAGATCAAACTCTTCTCCAGTTTCACACATGGAAATTTAAGAAATCTTCAGGCTCATATTGTTAACCTGGCCCAGGTATGACCAGTCCAGGTGAAGCAAACTGGTGTCTGCCTGGTTTAGTGTGCATTATGCAGAGATAAAAGAGTGAACAGCATTTTCTTCGACAAGTTTCACAAATCGGACACATGGCTTCACAGAGTGTTTATGCTCTTGCTGTTTCTGTAGCCCAGGTTTGATGAGTGGGGGTGTCGGAAGCTGCGAATGGGAAGCCAACTCCATGCTCTTCGTCCTGTCAATCTATTATTGAGGACGAACGAAAGCTTTTCCTCATGCCTTATGACTTCGGACCGTTTAAGCAATATTTTCGGTGATCATAGCATTGATAAATACACGATACGTGGACGCACTGAGGCTAATGTGTGGCAGACGCCATGCACTGCCGCCTGTAGCAGGGGGCTACATCATACAAGAAGGTTCCTACCCGCACAAGTGATAAGTTATCATCGCCGAACTGAGATATAATAGACACGATGTTATGAGACGGCTGGTTTTGTTGGTCTAGAGCCTCTTTGCCCCCCTTTTCTCGTTCAATGTGCCTGTCTGTGTCACTGCTGGTCCCCGGCATGTTGACATCTCTGAGCCTGTCTGTCGCTCCGCCCCTACGGGAGCCAACTGCGACACATTGCCTGGGAAATGTCTCCACCTTGTGGTTGGCTCCTGACATGACAGGCTTGGAAGATGGCGTTGAAATAACTAAATGTATTATTTACTAAATTAGAGTGGACGTCTCATAAAAGCCCAAAAGACAACGATTTGCATTTGTTCTTTACAATTGCACAGATGCATATTGGAATACATTGCTTAATATTTGAACTATTTAATGCACAGAACTGAAGAGGATTTTTGGAAGTTATTTACAGAATGAACAATGTTGATATGTATTTTATCCATCTGAGTAATTAGCACTAGGGTCTACTTGCAGCCCCCCATCTCGCCTGCACCACTTGCCCCACATCACTGCATGCATGGAGTTTATTGCATAACTCAGGCACAGTCAGACAATAGGATTTCCCTCATATCAATATTCAAGATCTGTTTTAGAATTTCCTGCAAAGATATTTTTCTTCTCTTGAATTTCCAAATACAACCCCCCCCCTCTGATAAGCTTGTGTTCACTCAGGGCCAGCCCGCGATGCACTGTGAAACATGATATAGATATGGAAACAGATATGATGAAGGAGTGACAGATGAATTTATGCTTTCATCTTGTGTAAACCTGTGAAGTCATGGAGCTACTTGAAGCCGGATGACGCCCCCATTACCACAAATTGGCCAATAGGAGTTGAGAGGCAGAGTTGTCCTCCTGGCCGCCATTAAAGAATTCAATCCATGAACTGAAATAATGGAAATCTGCAGGACCCATGAATCAGTGAGATAAGAGCAGGCGATGAGTAGTGGGTTAAATTTGACCTCTCGTTCATTTTAGGGTTGGTTTTACTATGTCGGAGCGCTGTGGTGGTTTTAGCGAAAATGAGGGCGGTGTAGCTAATTGTTTTATTTAGCTGGCTGGCTAACGCTGGAGCTGTGGTATGTTAGCCTGTGTGCTAGCAAGCTAAGAGATCAGGGGGAGGGGAGAGTTCCTTTGCTTTGAAATTGTTTCAGACCAGCTAGCTAGCATTAGCCGTAGCTAACCGGGGGGGACTAAGCTTTTTGAGGTGAAGTTTTTAGCTTGCGATCTCCTGTATTTTTCACTGCGCACGTAGTTTTCCCGGTGTTTAGTTGAAGCCTAGCCTGCCCATGTCATGTTAACGATGCCAGTTTGATGTTGAGGTTATGTAGCGAGCAGGCGGCTAACTAGATCAGACAATACATTTCAAATAGGATTGATGAATCCAGTAGCTGGGGGCTTACAGTTGACGCTCTTGGGTTGGCTGTCCAGCGGTAGCTTAGCTCTGAAGCTAGCGGTGGCTAGCGCCGGTTAAAAGTTGTGTGTTTGCCTAGCGGCGGCTAGCTGCCTGCTGCCGTCTGCGCTCTTAGCGAACAATTACAACTAAATAACGTTAGCGCGTAGCCAGCAAGTTAGCCCGACAACTTCTTCCTCCTCATGGTGATTGAGACAATGGACTGTAACGTTACAACAACGAAGTGAAAAGGATGAGTTCGTGCTTTGTACCCAACGGGGCCAGTTTGGAGGACTGCCACTCCAACCTATTTTGCTTGGTAAGACACTGTGCTCTGTGCGCTAGCTAACGTTAGCTCCTCCACTGAGAGGCCAGAAAGCCATTTTGGCTAATAAGGCAACAAGCTATGTAACGTCAGTCTGCAACTGACGTGAAGGCATCGGGCCTGCAACTTGGAAAATCGTGATCTAACTTTGATAAGGGAGACAGCACACGCTGCAAGCTAACGTTACATTAGGAGGACTTGAATTTAGAGGGATTATGAACTTACGAGGCACTGGTGACACAAATATTCAGCTAACATTAGCTACAAGCTTGTAACCGGTCAGGCCGATTGGCGAATGACACCAAAACTGTGTTAACATACTATTTTTCCTTAATTAAAGTGGCACTGCAATGTTGACTGACGCATCCACATATATTGGAGCATAATGCATTAGCTGTGACATCGCTATTGCACATTATACAACTAATCTGCTTTTAGGCAGACCTCCAAAAGTGCCTGAGCAGTTGGTAACAACTGCTGTGTAAATTACTGCATGGGAGGTATTCAGGCATGATTGTGCTATTACTCATACAGCATACTGCAAAAGTTTTTATGTTGACAGCAAGCCATAAGTGAGCTGCTGTATCACAGAAGAGTAGTGTGCAGTTGCACATTGCTGCATGTGCACGGGTGTCAAAGGATGCACATTGGAGATATGTAGTCAGCAACAAATGCTTGACTTTAGTGCCACAGCTGAGTTATGTAATGCTCTCTGTTGATTCCTGCATTGTTTCTCTCCATCTCTAAGGCTGATTTGACTGGGATAAAATGGAGGCGTTTCGTGTGGCAAGGACCCACCTCTTCACCCATCCTTTTCCCTGTGACTGAGGAGGACCCCATCTTGTGCAGTTTCAGCCGATGCTTAGCGGCAGATGTGCTGAGCGTGTGGAGAAGGCACCACACCCCAGGTCGCAGAGAGCTCTGGCTTTTCTGGTGGGGAGACGACCCCAGTTTTGCTGAGCTCATCCATAATGAGCTTTCAAGTAAGTGCATGTTTCATACCACATGTGCTCTACTGCCGTCGGATGTTCGTTTGCGAATGTCACAACATTTTCATTGCTTCCACTTAAATTATACCGTGTACCAGTTTATCAGGAGACCGAGTGGTCCATGAATCTTAGACGACACATACAGAGGAGCTTTCATGTTACTCATGTGATCTTGGATTGAATATGTTTGAACAAGTGCAACTCTCATGCTAAGGTAGAATCCAGACAGGTTTGAGTTTAATCTGTGGTGCTGAATGACAGTGAACGGTAGACAAAACTCAAAATGAGGCTGCAGTGCCAAAAATACTGAACTCTGGTATAAAATGCCACTGCTGTTTTGATGATACAAAGTCTGATGATAATTAGTTGTGATAGCCGTGTGTGACTTTTGGCCAAGGCATTTCTGTTTACCCGGGTCTCCGAGGCCCCTTGGAAGCCAGAAACAAATACAGAGCTACAGACATGTATGGCAGCATTAGAGCAAGCTATTACGTCACACCACATAATCTTGATTTGATTTTTGGATTGAAAATTATCTTTGCCATTGTTGTTACAAATATTCTCATCTATAAAAAACCGTTACATAGACCACCCAATCCATCTTCTCTCTGCTTGTTTATCAAGAAGTCCCCAAAAGAGTTGCTTGATGACAGCACAAATTGGTCTTTAACTATTTTGTTGATAGTCATGAGTTACAGTCTCCTGGTTGTAAACCTCAACTAAAATGCAAAGCATAAACTGGAAATTTACATTCAAGCACGATGAGGTTTGGCTCTGTTGAAAACACGGTTGATGACAGCCAGATTCAAAAAATGTCAAGCAGCAGGCTTCATTTGGACAGCACTTTCAGAACTTTTTCACTCACTCAGTTGTTTCACTTTGCATGAGAAGAATTGCTTCAGTTATGCCTCATGAGCCATGAACTTTGGCACCTGAGTGATTCTCACTGTTTTTGGTTCCCTTTTTTTTTTTGCACCATAGCCAATCAGCTGAATGCAGAAATCTCATGTCTTTCATATGCTTACCAGTGTCACCACAAGTTTCACTGTAGTCAGCTGTCTGCAGAGCCAAATTAAGTCTTGCCGTGAGTGTCAAAACGTTGACAGTTTATGAGGTAGTTATCTCCTCAAGACAAATGGGAGCATTTAGTTTGGGAAGAGGCATCTGGGTTAAAGTTTGTGTCTGGTTTCAGGTGAAGAGGATGGCGAGTGGGAGAGCGGGCTGTCCTACGAGTGTCGCACGCTCCTGTTCAAAGCCATCCACAACCTGCTGGAGCGCTGTCTCATGAACCGCGGCTTTGTCCGCATCGGCAAGTGGTTTGTGAAGCCCTACCAGAAGGAGGAGAAGCCCATTAACAAAAGGTATGCTCTGTTCACCACAGCAGGTTTCAGGTTGGCTTTGTCATGCAACTCCCAAGTTCTGTTACAGAGCCTGTGTTTGGCGAAAATGCTTATCACAGTCCCTGGCCAAAGTTAAGCAAACAGTTTTGACAAGTCCTCATGTCAGAGCATGCTGGAGTTCACTGTTTTGTTTTTTCTGTTTTTTATTGGGTGTTGTATATCGTGTAGAGGCACAATCTCTTTTGTTTTGGTAAAAGTTTATTATCCGTATGCTGTCTTGTTCAGTTTTGAAAGACTTCAAAGTTTTCTATCTTTTTAAAAACTTCTGCTATCATTAATTGACCTAAATTAACAATAATAATAATAATAATAATAATAATAATAATAAAACTGATCCTGATTCAGCTCAGTCAGTAAAAATAAGGTGTCAGTATCAGAGCTAGTTAGGTATGTCTTATCACAAAGTGGACATAACTCCCATCATAGCATTCAGTCATCTCGGCACATAGAACCAGCTCACATCGTTCATAAAAGTCCAGTTAACATGCACCTAACGCCAATTTCACGACAGCAAATAGGGTGCAGCAGAATTGCTAAAGAGGACCATAAGGCAGCAAAATTGAATCTGTGAGACCAAGTAGTCAATATTTGGAGTGTTATTCAATGTGGGCATTAGCTATGACTGTTTTTAAATGAGTTTAACAATATGGAGCGTGGTGTGTTTGTTGAGACCAGTGTGTGAAGGCTGCTTTTAACATTTTATGCAGATTTATCAAAAGCAGCTGGAAAGAAGTATTAAATATAGAGGGCATTATGCATACTGTATTGCTAACAGTCTTGTTATGAAATTTTTGCCAGTTTCCAAGCCAAAACAGTCCTGTAACAATTCCTGGCCACTGACAGACTTTAATCTTTAACATTGCAGTTTGGGATTGAAATCAAGAATCGCTGCCTGCAGCTGTATTGTTTCAGCTTTGCCATAAGCCGACAGTTGTGTGGTTCCAAGGAATGAAACATGAAAAAAAAAAATGTCCCAAACAGAATTCACATCAGGCTTTCTTAAAACACAGAAGCTGGACTATTGACTGAGACGCAGTGTTGTTTGGACTGAAAAGACTTCTACACAGGTTTTATAGTGCCCCTATATCAGTCTTAACTTGATTTCATAGGTTATTTATGACTACAGTTTCTCAAGCTATCATGGTTCATGTGAGTCATAAAGTTATTGGAACTGTCAGAGCTGCGGTCCAGATGGGGGAATGTTGGATCCCAGGAATTCAGTCAGGGTGTTTTGTTTTTTTTAGACCTGCTGGAATATGATGGCATTATTACAAATTGCTAATTACATACCTCAGCATGATGTGTTCATCAGCTGGTTTTATGTGTGAAGTGCATGAACTCATAGTCATTGTCTGTTTTTACACACTTAGTTTTCCCACATGTTGCATCAGTTCTTTGTTGGAAACCTGCCTGTCGTGTTAGTCGTACTTTTCAAAGGTTGTAGAGTAACACCTCCAGTGTAAGGTATTTACTGTCATGTTGATACATCAACCTAGTAAACCAAAAAGCATAACTAGTCTAATTTGTTGTGGAAATATGAGGTCAGCGCAGGTCTGTTCCCGCCTGAGGAGAACAAGCAACAGTGTACAAAGATGTGTCCTGATCAGAGCTTCACTGTATTTTCTCACATCTTCTGCTTAAGGGTAGTGGCATAGTTTTGGCTTCCTCTTGCACTGGAATGATGGGTTTAGGGAACCCTGGAGTTCCCTGACAGGCTAATTTGAGCCTTGGCTTTTTGGCTCCGGTGGTCCAAGCAGACTTAAGCTATGTTAGACGCTCAGTTGCCTCTGGCAGCTTCCCCCCCTGAATGTTTAGGTAGCTAAAAAAGTGCACAGAACTGAGGTGATTGCTTGGTCACTGGTATCACTGTATGTGTTTGTGGGGAATCGGCCTCTTTGGCTTTTGTTTTAGATGAAGATGTCTACAAGTGGGTGTTGAAGCAGCAGCGCAGGACCTCATAACAGAAAAATCTGGCAGTCTCACTGTCGCCTGCCCTCTCTGGCTGGTAAACAGGGCAGTCTTTGGAAAACGCTGAGTCTGCACTGTGGTTTTACAGCAACCATGTCAACAAGGACTATTTTAGTACATTTACTCGCCTGGCCTTCCAGAACTAGTTAGAAAATAAAGACGAATGTTGTTTTAACATTTCAAAGCTATAATAAGCCATCGTGTTTGTGTATAAGTCACGTTTTGGCCTGCTTGCTGAGATCAGGTTTGATGCAGGGTCAGAGTTCACTGAAGCTGAGTGTGTCAACTGTGTTGTCTGCACTGTCTGATTGAAGATCTAAGCAGGCCTTTGTGGCCATTTGCCCCTTGTCTGTGTAAGCAACAATTGTCACCTGAAAGCACTAATGACATGGATCAAAGTGCTCAGTCAGATATGCTAGAAATCAGACCTCTCACATCCTTTCTTTCCCTCAGCTGTCTCCTCCCATTTCATTCCTCCCCCCACCTTGACTGATTCCTTCACTCTGTTGGGGAGCACACTCATAACTTGACTAGCCTGCAGGGGTTACATTATCTTTCCGTTTGGCGACTGCAATGCAAAGACAGTAGTAAAGTGAAAACGAAATCGAAAATTGGTATCTTTGCACAGGTGAAAAGGACGGTTTGCGACCAAAACAAAGTATCACATTGACTTTGATCGCTGCAGTGTGCACAGTTTCAGCCAGTCAGACTAGGCACAGTTTTCAGTTTCGTCTCCTCCTGTTCTACGTTCTTTGCAAACTTCACGCCTGGCATGAAGTGTCATTAAACAAACGGACCTCAAATTGCAGCGAGCATGCAGACATTTGGTCACAGCACTAGATTTGACGTACTGCTGTCTTATAGCTCATGGCAGTTTGTTGGAAGATGGGCTGGATTTGTCAAATGCTAACTTAAAAATAACTCACTGTGTTTATTTTTCTTAATGATGTGGCTTTTCCTGCAGAACAGTCCTAGCTCTTATAATGATTTCTGTTTTTGTTCACTTGCCTTTCAGCGAGCACCTGTCGTGTGCCTTCACCTTCTTTGTGCATGGCGACAGCAATGTGTGCACAAGCGTGGAGATCGCCCAGCATCAGCCTGTCCAGCGACTGAGCGAAGAGCACCTCAGCCTCGCCCAGCAGAGTTCCAGCCCCTTGCAAGGTAGGAACACACCGGCAAATGTTGCACTCCAGCAGTTTTTACATGGAGATGCTGTGTCTTTACCTGTATGCATTTCAGCTGCGTTTATCAGGGAGTCTGTCCTACCTAAGAATTCTGACACCTCTCTCCACTGCAGTCATCCTGAGCCCCTTCGGCTTGAATGGGACCCTCACGGGCCAGGCCTTTAAGATGTCAGACCACCCGACTCAGAAGCTGATTGAGGAGTGGAGGCAGTTTTATCCCATCAGCCCCAGTCCCAGAGAGGTTCAGGAAGACAAGATGGAGGATTCAGACTGGGAGGACGACTCGCTGGCTGCTGTGGAGGTCCTCGTCGGTAAGGCAGTCAGGTCATCATGTTAGACTAGATGATGATTTTTGTTCATGCAAGATAGTGAATGGAAAGTTTGTGCCTACAGTACAGTTCACTCTGTGTTAAGTTGTTGAGATGAATAAATCGGATGTGCTTGTTCCATTCCAGCGGGAGTCAGGATGGTTTACCCTGCCTGCCTGGTGCTCATCCCCCTGTCAGACCTCCCTGCTGTGGTCCCGCAGGGCTCAGCCAACACCTCAGGAAGCCTGTGTGGTGCCCAGCAGGGCCAGGCCGCGCACAGAGACCCTGCCATGTCCTCTGTCACTCTGACTCCTCCAACATCACCAGAGGAGGCTCAGACCGGTAAGACCTACAGCCATGCATTTACTGGAAAGACCAAACATTTCCATACATTAATCTGTTTTCCAGCCTGTATTTTCTGCAGGACTCTTCACACTCATTGTGTTGTACTTTTAATCATCTTCCCATATAGATTACCAGCCTGCGCAGAGGTGGCTAAAACTGTCCTCTGCGTCTGATGGCTACAGCTCTAATAGTGGAGGTCTCCATGGGGGGAAAATCCCACGGGGCCTTGCCAGCCAGGCGGTGGAGTCTGTGTGGCAGGAGTACAACATCAGCCGTGCTGAGAACAAGTACGCACAGCTTCTCAGCTCAAAATTAGCCCCACCAGTCAAAGAACCAAAGATAAATTATGTATGTACTTTTTTTTAAAATCACAGGAGGAAATATTCTACCTTGACCAATGGGACCTGTGAAGAGGAGGCAGACAAAACCGGACTTTGGGATTTTGTGGAACCGACGTACAGGGCACACTGCAATTGCTCAAGGTATTTTAAGAACACTACATTTAAGTAGTAAAGGCAAAGTAAAGTTAATGTAAGTTTATGTCGTGTAGCACTTTCCACAGGGCAGGGATACAAAGTGCTTCATAAGTATAAAATTGTTACAGAAAGTTTTTTTTTTATGATTTAATATTGATTGCCACTACAAACGATACCACCGTTGAGGCAAGCACTTGAAAAACATGTTTTGTTGTCCTCACCTTAGGCATAAGAATCAGAAACAGCGATCCAGCAGTACCTCAGGACACCCGCCTTCATCAGGCCAGCCCCCGCAGCCGGCCCCCAAGTACAAATTGGGGGAGAAGCTGGAGAAGGGCGAGAAGCAGCAGAAGCGGCCCCAGACGCCTTTTCACCACCGCAGCTCTGTGAGTGAGGAGCAGTCCCTTGAGCCACAGGCCCAGAGGCTTTGCCTACGAGCGCAGGAAGAGGGCTCCTATCCCAGCCTGCACCATGTGGATACGGCCCCCTCCAAAGCCCCCACGCTGCA
>OMLB01019212.1:16879-29767 GCA_900302555.1 Myripristis jacobus
CGCCTGCCTCCACGCCCTCCACCTGCCGACCCCTCAGCTCAGTGGAGCCAGCCACCGTACCCTCCATTCCAGAGGCGCACAGCCTCTACGTCACCCTCATACTCTCCGAGTCGGTTATGAATCTCTTCAAGGACTGTAACTTTGACAGTTGCTGCGTGTGTGTCTGCAACATGAACATCCGGGGAGCCGACGTCGGGGTGTACCTCAAGGACAACGGCGAGGCCCAGTATCCCTGCACTTGTGGTTTCAGTGCTGTCACCAACCGTCGCTTTGGACAGTCCGCGGGGCTCTTCCTGGAGGACGAGCTGGATGTGGTGGGACGGGGCTCAGACGCCAGTCGGGATACAGAGCGGTGTTTTGAGGAACTGCGAGCCTCCTCCATGCACAAGGCTAGCAGCCTGAAGGAGAAGCCTCCAGATGAGCTTATTCTGCTGCTGCAGGACCAGTGTACCAACCCGTTTGCCCCTATGGCAGGTGTGGAGTACCCCAGGCCTGTGAGTTCAGCCCCCAGCTCTTTCCTGCGGGTTGAAGAGAGAGACTGTTACAATGACTGCTACATGGCACTGGAGCATGGCAGGCAGTTTATGGACAATATGTCAGGAGGCAAAGTAGACGAAACACTAGTGAAAAGCACCTGTCTTCATCAATGGCCAAAACGAAAATGTGAGTTTTTCCTTTATTTCACTTACAGGTTATATTTTTTTTTTCCTTTTTGTGCTTCCAACCATTGTTTGTCTACCAACTTGAAACTGGGTGGTACTAACTTTAACTTCTCTTGCTCCTTTTGCACCTGAAGCTACAGATATGAGCAAGTTATATTCTCAGGACGTCCTGCGGGTGTTGCTGTCCCTCCAGCCTGTGCTCCAGGACACCATTCAGAAAAAGAGGAGTGTGCGCTCTTGGGGCGTGCAGGGACCGCTCACCTGGCAACAGTTTCACAAAATGGCTGGGAGGGGATCCTATGGTAAGTGTGAATGACACCTGCCTAATCATATTGATCTCTATCAGATTACAGAGCAGTTATAAGGTGTTGTTGTGGTTCAGTATTTAGATGCACATTCCATATACACCTGACTGCAGTTTTTGTGAGAGCCAAGCCTGAAAATACATCATCTTTTCCCCCTAGGTACTGATGAGTCCCCAGAGCCCTTGCCCATCCCTACCTTTTTGGTGGGTTATGAGTATGATTTCGTGGTGCTGTCTCCCTTCGGGTTACCCTACTGGGAGAAGCTTCTGCTAGATCCTTTTGGCTCCCAGAGGGATGTGGGCTATGTTGTCATCTGCCCAGAGAATGAGGCTCTGCTCCGTGGAGCTAAGACCTTCTTCAAGGACCTGACTGCTGTGTATGAGGTGTGCAACTGGCAGCAAATAAAACTCATCTGTGTTGCCGTGACACGTCTGCAAAAACACAATTTTGTCTGCTAATGAAATGTAATGACTCCCAACACCTCCGCTTTCTCTTTCGCTCCATTTCTCTCGACAGGCGTGCCAGCTCGGCCAGCACAGGCCCATCTGTAAGACTCACCCAGAGGGCATATTGAAGGTCTGCACCACAGAGGGCAGGAGCATGGCGGAGCAGCCCCTTAGCGACTGGTTCCTTAAGATGGCTGCCAGAGATGGGAACAATGAAGCCTTTAATAAGCTCAAACTCTTTGCTCAAGTGTGCCGCTATGATCTGGGTAACTCACCTTCATTCACAATAATTCAAACAGAAGATGGAAGATATAGCTGTACTGTGATATAAGGCCTAGACATCATATGGGATTTTGGGTTATCATAATATCACGATGTGGGATTAGTCTTCCTGGTTTTAAAGGCTGCTTTACCCCAAAGAAATGCAGTTCTCTGAATTTATTCTGAATTTGTTCTAGTTTTTTTTCTGCCCATGTCTGCTTGGTCATCATAGCCAATTAGTAATGATTGGTTATCAAAAATCTCTCTCGTGTTAAAATCTTACCAAAACACCAACAGTCTTCTATAGAATTGTCACAATATCGATATTGAGGTGTTAAGTCAAAGATATCATAAGATTTGATTTTGTCCATGTTGCCCAGGCCTATTTCAAAATTTAAAAAAAAGTCACAGCCAGTTGTTTATAGAAGAGGTTAATTGTTCTGTCATATTTTTGTCACCTCCTCCAGCTCCATACCTGTCAGACCAGTCTCTGGACAGCTCGCTACTGTCTCAGCGCAACCCCACTGTGGCCTCCTCCTCCTCCCAGACCTCCAGCTCTTCCAGCACCTCCTCAGGACCCCAGAGCACCAACACTACCAACTCCAGCACCAGCTCTGCCCAGCCTGCCCAAGTCAACAGCACCCCTCCCTCTTCCTCCTCAGGCCCCCAGAATATTGGGGCAATGGCCTCGGCCAAACCAAGCTCCTATGCCCCTTTTGGGACGTCAACAGGCTTGCAGGGTGCCGCCTCTCAAAACGGACCCCAGTCAAACCCCCAGGGACCAGTGGGTCTGGGAGAAAATGGACCCAATGCCAGCCAGCCTGCGGGGACCACTGAAACAGCAGAGAGGTAGGTTACCACCACATTACGTCTGTACCAGTGATTTTAATTCGTCCAAAATCCTCAGATTTGGTTTACGTACAGCTGGCTTGCTGAACAACTCCCTCACTTTTCCTAACAGCACAATGGAGAGAGACAAAGTGGGCAAGCCAACAGACGGGGAGTCCCATGCCGTCTCCTACCCTCCTGCCATCGTGGTGTACATCATAGACCCCTTCAGCTATGAGGATGCTGACAGAGAAATCCACTCAAGTACCTACACACTGGGCCTGCTGCGCTGCTACCTGGAGATGCTCCAGTTCCTGCCTCCTCACATCAGAAACGCTGTCTCAGTGCAGGTAGGCAGCTCAGCTTCAAAGCCACAAGCATGCAACACTTTGATGGTTTGTTTTATGGTTGGATATTGCCAATGATTTCCTAATTAGAGCTGATTGTGGTTCACAAGGTTTAGATTCAGTGGAACGTTCCAAAGTGATTGATGTAGGGATACCATTTTCAGGACAGGAGACGCACGACCAACAACAAATAAATCTTCAGACATTCATTGAAATAAGGCATAGATAAAAAGATGATTGGAAAATTAATATTTTTATCCAACCTCAGTTTCTTGCTTAGGGAAATTGGATAAAAATACAGTGTTGGTGATAGGGGTTGTTAAAAATCGGGGCTGTATGATAGGTTTGAATATGGCAAACACCTGGAAAAGACATTTTTCATTTCATTGTAATTTGAAAGCTTATCTGAAACTACTTGTTTTTACACCTCAGTGCAATCTTTACCCTCAGAGCACTGAAGCAGAGCAGTTACACTCAAAGAATGTGAATATTTAGCATGGAGGAGAGCCCATTATTCTGCCAGAGCGGCTTGACTATGCAAAGATAGTGGAAAGCACCCACATCATGATGTGAATTTATGACATGAAAATCTGTAATCTTTGAAACAATCTTAATAGCAACCCACATCACCAACATTGCCACTATCAGTCAACATGGAAATTTTACTGCGAGCTCCTGATATTTTTACTCACAGCCGTATTTTTTGGTTGCTGGCAGCACAAGATAAAATCATTCATATCCCTCAATACAATTACAGTGGCACTGTTGTCCGTAACATGGTGTTGCATTACCACTTTGTCAGATGTCTCCAGTACAAGTGAATAAATCCCAGTGTAACAAAACCAGACCGACAATGGATTGTGAATGAAGCCTCAAGTCAGGCAGCTGGAAATGAGACAGACGTTTATGCAGTAAGGACTTCATGAAGAAGTCAGCTTCAGTGTTTTGTGTGTTGCTGCCTTCAGTTTTGGCTGATCTCAGTGCAGGAATAACCAGGGGACCCATTAGTAGAGACTAGCGGAGGTGATAACCACCACACCTGTGATTTGTAATGATTACACGATCACATTAAAATTCCAAGGGGACTTTTGAACCGCTGGAGGGACCGAAAGGCTTTTGTGTACCAGAGTTCAAAATGGGGATCATACATACAATAATACCAGAATTTTGGCCAGGGCTGCTGTCACATAATGTTTCACCCCACATGGACCTTTGACTGATACTTATTCTCAACCTAAAAATATGACGACATAGCTTAAATAGGCCTATGTTTGTTTGTTTTTTACCGAATTTCATTCAAAATTTCATGCGTGGACATCAGCTTGAGCAAAATCTGTAAAATGCCTCTAGAATGGCAGGAATGCAGGAGATTGATGAATCGAAACAAGTCATGAATTTTCACAGAACATGCATGCCTCTGAAGACAGATAACTATAGCTGATTTATTATTTTTATTTACCTTGTAAACTTCCTTAATAACTGAAGATTCATAGATACAGTACATAAGTTGTGCCCTTTAAGATTTCATAATTATGTCCCACCTCTATAGGGAGGAATTAACTTGGTAATGAAAATTGAAAGAGATTTTGGCGGCATTAGAAAGTTACCAGGTTACCAGGGATATCAGGTGAAAATTTGCAGTGAACCCAGATGCTGAGAATCAGTTGCACAGCACTTTTTGAAGCTGAACTAATTTTTCACAAAAATATAAATGCCATTGTAGAATTTTCATTTAGTAATTTTGCAGCTGAACAATAAATAAAATTTGTTAGAAGAACGCAGCAAATTAAATTTAATTTACCAGAAGTGGTGCTCAAAAGCAAACCAGCCACTGACCCCGGTTCCATATTCATGAGCAGCACATAGTGATGTTTGCATACAGAATCTTGTGCCAGGCAACCCAAATCAAAAAGGCAAAGATTTAGTAGTGTACATAACCAGCGTCTAAAACAGATTAGCACTGCAAGTACCCTAAGATGTAAAATTCTATCAGAAGTGAGTTTAAAATAACTTTTTTGTGTGTTTTGTTTGGTCAGATCATTCCCTGCCAGTACCTGCTGCAGCCTGTGCGCAGTGGGGAGCGCCACCTTTACGGCCAGCACCTCAAGTCTCTGGCCTTCTCCGTCTTCACTCAGTGTCGCCGGCCTCTGCCCACCTCCACCAACTTCAAGGCCCTGACTGGCTTCGGCCCTGGTCTGGCCATTGACACGGCGCTCAAAAGCCCAGAGGTAAGGTCTAGTGTGCTTGCCAGACGCTGTGACTTATGGTAAAGAAAGACGTAGAAAGTCATAGTTGAGCAATTGGTCTTAGACACTTTGATTTTGTTTGTGCATTTGTTTACATACTCAGTTTAGTCTGTATCTTCAACCTTTGCACAGAGGCCCGAGTGTCTGCGTCTGTACACGCCCCCCTTCATCTTGGCGCCAGTCAAAGACAAACAGACAGAGCTGGGGGAGACGTTTGGCGAAGCATCCCAAAAGTACAATGTCCTGTTTGTGGGCTACTGCCTTTCCCACGATCAGCGCTGGCTGCTGGCCTCCTGCACCGACCAACATGGAGAACTGCTGGAGACCTGCATCATCAGTATCGATGTGCCCAACAGGTACTGAGGCTCGCTGCCTGTATTGTTGCCAGCACTGTAACTGATGGTCACATAAAGTTGTTGCTATACTAAATGTATTTGTTGCGTTTGGTGCAGGGCTCGCAGGAAAAAAGGCTCAGCCAGGCGACTGGGTCTGCAGAAGCTGTGGGAGTGGTGTCTGGGCCTGGTGCAGGTGACCTCACTGCCATGGAGGGTAGTGATTGGACGACTTGGAAGAATGGGCCATGGCGAGCTGAGAGGTACGTACATGCTCCTTTCAGATATCTGCAGTTTGTACTGCTAGTTGACTGGTTCGGCTCACTCACTTGAATAATAAGGCTGAGACAAACTCCAAATACCACAATATTGATATGTGATGGTATTGCTTTCATAAGATATTTACACACAAGAAATTTAATGATAACCAATCATTAGTAATATGAATATGATGTCCAAGCAGGTAGAGCAGCTAGAATAGTCTAATACATTAAGAAAATATCGATCTCTAGTATCATATCACAGTATGGATTTAATATCAAAATATCACCCAGCCCTCTTGAATAAACATGTCAACATGCCTTTATTGATAAAGAATTTCAATCTCTTCATGTTGCAGACTGGAGCATTCTGCTGAGCAGGAGGAACCTGCAGTCTCTCAGTAAGCGGCTGAAGGAGACATGTAGGATGTGCGGCATCTCTGCTGCTGACACTCCCAGCATCCTCAGTGCCTGCTTGGTTGCCATGGAGCCCCAGGGCTCCTTTGTCATCATGCCAGGTAAAGGAAAATGGGGGGGAAAAAATGAACTGATAGTGGTGTACACTGTAAGAGAGGGACAAGATAAAGGTTTGTTTGCTTCAGTACCACTTAATAAAAAGCTAACTCTGACCCGCCTCTCCACCGTCCTCTGTTTAGATTCTGTGTCGACAGGTTCAGTGTTCGGTCGCAGCACCACGCTCAACATGCAGACGTCCCAGCTGAGTACACCTCAGGACACATCTTGCACACACATCCTGGTGTTCCCCACCTCTGCCATGGTGCAGGTCAACACTAACACCACCGAGCCCATTGACATCAACTTCAATCCCATCAATCCTGGTACGTACTGTGGCTTCTGAGGTTGCATTCAGACAGGATCAGACATTGCGGCACCGTGCAGAGATGTGGGCGTGTCGCTACACGGCCCGTCTGTCTGCGGTCTGTTTGCTGGCTACGCGATTGGCCAATGCAGCGTGACATCGGGTTGCACTGCAGCAAAACTCGACTCTGGCTCGACTTTTTGCCAGGCACAAGTGTTTCCTTTTTGTGGAATCCCCTGCGGCACACGCTGCCGCAGCCAAAATGCACTAACCCCATTTAAAATGAATGAGATTTCTTGCGTTTTTGCAGCAAAGCCTAATCCTGTCTGAATGTGGCATAAGGCCTCAAAAGAAATGCAAGTCTGTTGTCTTACTAGGCTGTTACATTTGTGCCCAACATCTATGAAATGCTGAATAATAGATATTGCATGCTACCACAGTTTGTGTTATCATGGGTCATGATTCCATAGAGAGCATACTTCACATCAGCTGACAGCTCGTTCATGGAAATGACAATTCCTGAGCCCTCTTGCTTGTTTTCCTCTGCAGATGGATCTGATGGAATGGGCCTCTTTGACCTGTTTGACAATGACATGGTGGACCCGGACCTCATCAACATCCTGCCCAACTCCCCCACCACCTCCCCTGTACACTCTCCTGGGTCTCACTACCACCAGGGTGGAGACGGCAGCAAGGTCAGTCGCCTTGTAGAGCTCATCATTTCTGCATGAAAACATTGACTCTGCAGATGACTAATTTGGACTCAATTTACTATAAACATTTTACCTGTGTGACAAGTGGGATTGGAAAACGAGACCTGCTTCCATTGTTACCAAAACATTCGCCCTTTCAGGTAGTGCTGCCAGTGTCAGTGCTGGTTATAGCAATCTTGTTTTGGCATTTACATTGTTCACAATTTTTTTTTCATTGTCAAGTTATTTCAGTGTTATGCTATGCGCAGCTAGCTTGAAAGCTTTGATATGGCATAGTAAGGCTCAGGGCAGGGCGAGCAGTGTGTGTGTGTGTTGTAGTGTGTTTCACTTACAATGCAGCTGCTCATACTGTACATTTGTCAGGTGTGGCCAAGTGAAATATCCAAATCGCAGGGGCTCCAATTTTTTTTTTTTAATAAAGGTAAAATGTGTGACACAACATTGGGGGGAAAAAAAGTATTTTCCAAATGTAAGAAAACATGTTATTTGGGTATAGACCTGACTTTTATCTTATTCAGTGGAAAAGAAAGTTAGCTTGCTGAAACTCGGTCCTACTAAAATTTTAAAATGCATTCTAATTTAGGATTGTAGCAGAATTTCAGTCAGTTTATTCAGACTCAGTGGGAAGGTCATTTAAACAAGATGGGACCATTTAATAGGAATCTTGAAGAAACTGTCATTGATGAAGTCTTATCACTAGGGACTGGAAAGATTTGGAATGACATTCTGACCCAAAAGATGTTTCATGTTGTGGAAAACAAGTCCTTGTTCATCCCTTATTTCCTTTGGTGTTGTGTCGCAGGGCCAGAGTGCGGATCGTATGGAGTCCCACGAGGAGGCCCTGAACATCCTGCAGCAGCCGATGGCTCTGGGCTACTTCATCTCCACCGCCAAGGCCGGACCTCTCCCCGACTGGTTCTGGTCTGCCTGCCCTCAAGCCCAGAACCAGTGCCCACTCTTCCTCAAGGTAGTTTAACACTACATCGCCTACACACCCTGGTCACACCGTGTTTACAGCTCATTTTTAACAGTTACTGTCAGCTTTTGGAGCACCAGAGCAGTTTGCCTGGTGTGTGTGCAGTAGTCAAATGAAACACTGACTTGGAAATAGACTTAACCTACTGGCACTCACTGTTTTGTCTTGCATAGTAATCCCTAAGCCATCTGGCTCTCTGGGCAGTAATAAGACAGATACTAAGATTTATTTCCAAATACCATCTGTCTCAGGTCTTTATCCCGTAGCTCGGGCTTGAAATAATGTTGAAGATAGGAATACATGTAACCTTTCGTTTTGCCCCTCCTAGGCCTCTCTGCACCTGCATGTGTCTTCTGTCCAATCAGATGAGCTTCTGCACAGTAAACACTCCCATCCCCTGGATTCCAACCACACCTCTGATGTACTCAGGTATGCTACCCCTATCCGGTTAACAATAGTTGAATTATACGCTCAGTGGCCATTTTACTCCGCCATTCCATTTTAGTCCACCTGCACAATCTCATATAATCCAACTGTTGTGCCATGAAGTTTACTTTTCTGCTGCCTATATATAAGGTTTTCTTTTTGTCACAGTAAACGAGGTGTTCATTCAATTTTCATCACACTCATTCGCTCATAGTTAGTGGTGCTGTTGTACTGGACTGCATTTTATTGAGAGCGGTTTCTACTATTCTGTCCCCCCTAATGTGTAAAAATAAGGAGGACAAAAAATTGGAAACACCTTAATATAATGCAGTCCAGTACAAGAGCTCTGAAAACTACAACCTGAATAATAAACAGAACTAAAGTTACAAATTCTCCACAATGTCAACAAAAACTGAACATTATAAACTTTAGAAAAGGTAGGATTTATGGCAGAGCTGTTGCATTGAACTGCATTAGATTGTACAGCTGGACGTGATAAAGTGGCCACTGAGTGTGCATCAAAATGACTTATGTGCACGTGCAAGGGCAAGTCCTACAGGTAACATTGGTGCGTCTGCTTCCTCTCATTGTGACAGATTTGTGCTGGAGCAGTACAACGCCCTCTCCTGGCTGACATGCGACCCTGCAACCCAGGACCGGCGCTCCTGTCTGCCTGTTCACTTTGTGGTGCTCAACCAGATGTACAACTTTATCATGAACATGCTCTGAACTCTAATCTGACGGCTGAGGTTTGATTTGACGGATCACTCGGTTTCATGATGAAATTTTTTTTTGCTACAAAGGATCCCGCCTAAATGGACCTCGTGCTCCATCAGGGTAGACGTGGAGAATACACTCCCCTCCCTGGTGTATCTCACACAACACTGACTGACTGGAAGTTTCCAATCAACAAATCAATCAATCAAATGCCAAGAATCCGTTTTAGCATTTTGGATGATCAAGGGACATTTCATAAAGGAAAATAAATTGTCTTTTTAATGACTGTAGATTGCAATCTATGAAATTTTATCCTAATGAAATGCCTGCATATATTATTTATTGTAAGTTTTTAAATGTGGAATTTTTAATGCTTAATATCTTTTATATATTACAAATCCTAGAGGGTGTGTATATTGCCATCTCACTGTAAAGGAATTGGTTTAAAAAGTGATGTAATTTTCTCAATTACAATACGGAAAAACCTGTTCAAGTGAATTTGCTGTAGATTGCTTTTAGAGTATTATTTTTTCAAAGGGTACAGACCTTTTTATTGCCATGCTGTAAAAATGAAGTAAGCTGGCTTGGGCATTTGCGTCCCACCCAATGAGTGGATGAGACTTACCTCTCTGTCTGCTTTGTGTGCCAGAGTCTCTCGCACAGTAACTCAATGAGCTCTGAAGAGGAATAAAAGGTACATTGTCAGATTATATATTTTATATAACAGATTTAGGTAATTGTGTGTGTATATGTGTACATATAATTGTGTGCCGCTACTGATGGTGCAGCTTCTGTTTTAGGAATAAAGTGCGTCTACCTATTGTCTTTGTTTTCAGTGCCTTTTTACACACTCCAGCTGAATAAACTGGTGTGGAAATTGATTTATCACAATTGATTTAAACAGGTTTTACAAAGTGGGAGGCCCTGTTTTGGAAACTAGTTCTACAGAGCGCAAACACCATAACATATGAATGTTTTTATTCCCTTTATGTCCCCTTCTTTCCTCAGAACCACACTTTCAGAAGGGTCTAGCCTCTACCGCTCCCATGCTGCATGGCTTCAACCCACAGAAGCTTGTTTTTAAATTCGAGTGGAAATCCCGTGGTTTCCAAAGATACCAAGTAGGTGCTGCTGAATTATAGGAAATCACGTAGGAGATGATGCACAGGCCGTGGAGATATTTGATGTAATGGTGCAGCCATTAAAACCACAATATCTTGGACTTGCATATTCCACTAAATATAAACACGACAGAGCCTCAGTGAAGTGTTGCACCCAGGAGATGCAGAGTGTGTGACGTACAATATGGGGAAAAAAAATGTCTTTACTAATCATCAAGAAATGGCAGGTAGTTGGCTGCTGGTCAGACGCTCTGCTCTCAGCTGACTGATGAGTTTTGGCATGTCTGTGAACTGAGGGTCATGAGGGGCAATGGGTTATGGCCGCAGAAACACTGTTCCTTGATGGAGCAGTGATTTGAACCCTGCCCGTACTAAAAGGATTCGACTGGTTAGTGAGAATGGAATTAGCTAATCAAGGAGAACATGTCATCCCAAAGCCTCATCCAATCATCGTCTTATGTTCTGCTTAATGGGATCCAATTGAAGGGTAGCCCAGTTTGTCTGGGGCCATTTAGGACAGAGCTCGTGCCAAACTCCCAAATTCAGAGAATCCCTGCTCAGTGAACTGCCTCGGTATTTAGAGACGTTACCTCAGCAAACCCCAACACACGCATAATGGGAATTTTCTTTTTTTTTTCCCCCCTAGCCAGCACATATGTTTTTTTCTTTTTCTTAGTTTGTGGTTTATACCTCCTGTTAGTCATCTATGCCGCTGTGTTGAGCTCAGCTGTTCATTTGGAGCTTTTCAGTGAGCTCACATGTTTCCGTGTGGCTCGGCAGTCTGCCTTCACGGCTCGTTTTGATGATGTCATCAAGAGAGCTGCATGAGGAAAAAAGTTTCAAAGACTTTCAAACTAGAAACACATGACACCATTAATTTACAACACATATTAACACTTAACTGTTTTTTAACTGACCAATTTATTTTTTCAATCAGTTTTATGATTTTATTTTCAGAAGTAAGCACATATATCCACACACAAATACACAAGCATATACAAACACACACACATATACATATACACACATGCTTGTGCACAGTCATATTTTCGGGGAATATGCTCATGCAGATATACATACATAAAGACAGGTAAAATAAACCAAAAATTATTTAAAATTGGTCATCATGTGGACAACTTACCAGCTAGGTCCCCTTTGATTTTGATTATTTGTAATCGAATTGCCAGAAGAAAAAAAAAAAACTGGAATGAGTGTGAGGTAAAAATCTGATGCATTCCTCCCAATAAATAAATAAAAATTAAATTAAAAAAAAAATTCTGTTTAAATGAGTCTGTATGTGAAGTCACTGTTAGAGCAGCAGAGAAACAAAAAAGTTTTCCTTATCCAGCCATTCAGTCTCATCTATATAAAATCAATAACTTATCATTGGACAAGCCTGGGTTGATGGTGTGGTTGCACTGTAAAGCAGAATCTGACAAAGTTAACAGCTGTCCCAAAGGTGTGTAAAGTGTGCACACACAGGGTGCACCACGTGGCATGACATAATTATCTTAAAAGTTTTGTTTAGTTTTCTTTTGTTTTTGTGTTTCGTCAGTCTGGAGCGTGTTCCACAAACCAGGGTTAGAAAGTTAGTCCGATAACTGTGGAAAAGATGATGCTCTATGCTGATGACAGCGATCTGAACCTGTACAACAAAGGCTGAGTGTTCGGTTTAGGATAATGATCCAGTCCTCCTGCTAACAACAGACAAAACTTTAAGGTATCCAGCGACACTTTTTAAAGTTATCCGGCTAATTTGCTAATCCTGCTTCGTGGAATACGCCTGGCGGATCCAAGATTTCTATCCAGTTACTCTATTTGTACAACTCTGCTACCATGTAAGCTCTCCTTCTCTAAACCAAATCAAAGGGGTTTAGCAGCCTAATGGGATTAGGGTAAGCCATTAGGAGTAGTTAATTGTCTTTCCTAGTGTTGGTAAGTAACATTGACTAATTTGACCAGGAACCCCAAACAGCTGACGTTGGCTTACAGAAACAGGTGGGCTCATTTATGAGGGCATCCGTTCATTATTTACCATCAGCCAAAAAAGTGCAACTTGGGTCACATTTAAATATGTCAGTGCCAATGCGAGAAGAAATAAGACTCACCCAGTCCAGTATGTAGGCAGCAGGTACACAGCGTCCCCAGGTACGAGAGGAAACTGTCCTACAAACCATCAGCATGAAGCCCAGAGCAAACAGAGGCACCCGCTCCTTCTTCCATGTTTGATGGTGCAAAATGAATAAAGCAACACATTATGATTTTTTTTCCTCTTTTCTTTCTTATTTTTCATCTCCTTTCTTTGTGACATTGTTTGGTCATATGAAGGACTCTAAGACAAATTTGTCAAATTTGTTTCTAATAATTTTGAGAAGAAATGATTATTACACCTCTTAAGCCCATGTGTGTGGGAGTGTATAAGGAGAGA